>JANJGN010002308.1:0-5000 GCA_026770705.1 Isurus oxyrinchus
CAGATATACACACTTACCCCTCGCATACACACACTCAACCCTCACACACAGAAACACGTGCACACTCACCCCTCACACACACACGTGCACACTCACCCCCTCACACACACACACACGCACACACTCACATGCTCACCCCTCACACAGATTCACATGCATGCGCACACACACATGCTCACCCCTCACACACACACACACACACACACACACACACAAACACACACGCTCAGCCCTCACACACAGACACACGCTTGCTCACCCACACACACACAGACACACACACGCTCACCCCCTCACACACACATACTCACCCCTCACACACACATGCTCACCCCATCACACATACACACACACACACGCTCACCCTCACACACACTTGCCTCTCTCACACACACGAACACACACACACACACACTCACATGCTCACCCCTCACACAGATTCACATGCATGCGCACACACACATGCTCACCCCTCACACACACACACACACACACACACACAAACACACATGCTCAGCCCTCACACACAGACGCACGCTTGCTCACCCCACACACACAGACACACACACGCTCACCCCTCACACACACATACTCACCCCTCACACACACATGCTCACCATCACACATACACACACACACGGTCACCCCTCACACACACTTGCCTCTCTCACACACACAAACACACACACACCACACACACACACACGCAGACACATACATGCTCGCCCCTCACATACACATGCTCGCTGCCTCAGACACACACACACACACACACCCCCCTCACACACACAGGCTCGCCCCATACTTACACACACACACACACATACACACACACGCTCACCCCTCACATACAGAAACACATGCTCATCCCTCACATACACATGCTGACCCTTTACACACGCAGACACATACATACACGGACGCTCACCCCTCACACATACACCCCTCACACACACACACCCCTCACAACCACAGACACACGCTCACCCCTCACACACACACATGCACACATACACTCTCACCCCTCACACACACACACCCCTCACAACCACAGACACACGCTCACCCCCTCACACACACATGCACACATACACGCTCGCCCCTCTCACACATACACAGCCAAACTCACACACGTTCACCCCTCACACATACAGACGCTCGTCCCTCACACACACACACACACACACACACACACACACACATACATGCTAGCCCCTCACACGTGCACACACATGCTCACCCCTCACACACCACACTGGCCCCTCACACACAGACACACACATGCTCACCTCTCACACACATACTCACCCCTTACACACATGGTCACCCCTCACACACACGCTCTTAACATGCGCATGTCCTCCTCACCCAACACATTCACACACACATAAACACACACACACACTTCTCACACGCATACCAGGTCCTCAAACACACACACACACCTCACTCACACACAACCCTCATACATATACAGTCTATCACACACCCCACCCACCCATTACACACACACAAACCCTCTGTCACCCGTTACACACACACACACACACACACACACACACACACACACATACACACACACACACACGGTCACCCCTCACACAGAGACACACACACGCGGTCACCCCTCACACAGAGGCACACACACGCTCATCCCTCACAGACACACACACGCTCACCCCGACACACACTCAGCCCTCACACACAGACACACACACGCTCACCCCTCACACACACATGCTTACCCCTCACAGACACATGTTCACCCCATCGCACACACACGCTCACCCATCACGCATACACACACACACACACACACACACACACACATGCTCACCCCTCACACACAGATACACATGCTCATCCCTCACACGCACATGCTGACCCTTCACACATACAGACACATACACACACACGCTCACCCAACACATGCACACACGCTCACGCCACACACACACACACACACACACTTCACAACCACAGACACACGCTCACCCCTTACACTCACACATACACACATACACGCTCACCCCTCTCACACACAAAAGCTCGTCCCTCACACACACGCACTCGCTCGCCCCTCTCTCACACACACATACATACACACACACACACACACACTCTAGCGCCTCACACACGCACACACATGCTCACCCCTTACACACATGCTCACCCCTCACTCACACACTCCTAACATGCACATGCCCTCCTCACCCCACACACTCACACACACATACACACACACACACACCTCACTCACACACAACCCTCGTACATATACAGTCTATCACACACACCCAATTACCCGTTACACACACACACACACACTCTCACCCGTTACACACACACGCTCAGCCCTCACACACACATGCATGTACACACGTACACATACAGATGCTCACTCCTCACACATACACATGCTCATCCCTCACACACAAACATGCACACGCTCATCCCTCACACACACACCCCACATACATATACACACACACCACTCTCCCACAAACCTCTCACACCCCTCACGCACACCCTCATCCCTCACATGCACGGTCACCCCTCACGCACATGCACCCCTCACCACGCACATGCACACGCACACTCCTCACATGCATAACCAGTCCTCTCACACAGACACACACAAACCCGGTACACACACACACACAGTCTCACCCATCACACACAGACACACACACGCGCACCCATCTCACACACACATGCTCACCCCCCCACACACACACCCCACACACTCACAAACACCTCTCATACATATACACTCTATCACACACGCCCACTCACCCGTTACACACACACACTCACACACTCTCTCTCGTTACACAGACACACACTCTCATGACTCTCACACATACACACCCTCTCTCACCCATTACACACATGCACATACACACATACGTGTACACTAAACACACACGTGCTATACACACACACAGACACACACACACACACACACACACACACGATCAACCCTCACACAGACACACACACACACTCAGCCCTCACACACACACGCTCACCCCTCACACAGTCACACAAACGCTCGTCCCTCACACATGCTCACCCCTCAGAGTCACAAGCACGCGCACACACACACACACACACACACACACACACTCACCCGTCACACAGGCACACACACGCTCATGCCTGACATGCAGACACACACACGCACACACACATGCTCAGTCCTCACACACAGATATACACACTTCCCCTCACACACACGCTCAACCCTCACACACAGAATCACGCGCACTCTCACCCCTCACACACACGTGCACAGACTCACATGCTCACCTCTCACACAGAGTCACACGCACATGCACACACACATGCTTACCCCTCACACACACACACATGCTCAGCCCTCACACACAGACACACGCTTGCTCACCCACACACACATACAGACACACACACGCTCACCCCTCACACGCACATACTCACCCCTCACACACACATGCTCACCCATCACACATACACACACACACACGCTCACCCCTCACACACACTTGCCTCTCACGCACACACACATACACACACACACAGACACATACATGCTCGCCCCTCACACACACACACGCGCTCGCTGCCTCAGACACACACACACTCACCCCTCTCACACACATACACACACACACACACACAGACACATACATGCTCGCCCCTCACACACACACACACACACACACACAGACACATACATGCTTGCCCCTCACATACACACGCTCGCTGCCTCAGACACACACACACGCACCCCTCACACACACAGGCTCGCCCCTCACTTACACACACACACACACACACACACACACACGCTCAGCCCTCACACACAGAAACACATGCTCATCCCTCACACACACATGCTGACCCTTTACACACGCAGACCCATACATACACGCACGCTCACCCCACACACACACACACCCCTCACACACACAAACCCCTCACAACCACAGACACACGCTCACCCTTCACACACACACACATGCACACATACGCCTCATCCCTCACACACACACACCCCTCACAACCACAGACACACGCTCACCCCTCACACACACACACATGCACACATACACGCTCACTCCTCTCACACACAAGCTCGTCCATCTCACACACACACACACACACACACACACACACACATACGCTCGCCCCTCTCACACATACACAGCCACACACACACACACGTTCACCCCTCACACATACAGACGCTCGTCCCTCACACACACACACACACACATACATGCAAGCCCCTCACACGTGCATACACCCGCTCACCCCTCACACACACACACTAGCCCCTCACACACAGATACACATGCTCACCCCTCACGCTCGGACACACACATTCTCACCCCTCACACACACACATGCTCACCTCTCACACACATACTCATCCCTTACACACATGGTCACACCTCACACACACACTCCTAACATGCGCATATTCTCCTCACCCAACACATTCATACACACATAAACACGCACACACACACTTCTCACACGCATACCAGGTCCTCACGCACACACACACACCTCACACACACAACTGTCATACATATACAGTCTATCACACACACCCACTCACCCATAACACACACACAAACCCTCTGTCACCCGTTACACACACACACACACACACACACACACGTACACACACACACGGTCACCCCTCACACAGAGACACACACATGCTCACCCCTCACACACTCAGCCCTCACACAGACACACACACATGCTCAGCCCTCACACACACACACAGACACACACACGCTCACCCCTCACACAGTCACACAAACGCTCGTCCCTCACACATGCTCACCCCTCAGAGTCACAAGCACGTGCACACACACACACTCACCCGTCACACAGGCACACACACGCTCATGCCTGACACGCAGACACACACGCACACACACACATGCTCAGTCCTCACACACAGATATACACACTTCCCCTCACACACACACGCTCAACTC
>JANJGN010002308.1:7500-10000 GCA_026770705.1 Isurus oxyrinchus
ACATACACATGCTGACCCTTTACACACGCAGACACATACATACACGGACGCTCACCCCTCACACATACACCCCTCACACACACACACCCCTCACAACCACAGACACACGCTCACCCCTCACACACACACATGCACACATACACTCTCACCCCTCACACACACACACCCCTCACAACCACAGACACACGCTCACCCCTCACACACACACATGCACACATACACGCTCGCCCCTCTCACACATACACAGCCAAACTCACACACGTTCACCCCTCACACATACAGACGCTCGTCCCTCACACACACACACACACACACACACACACATACATGCTAGCCCCTCACACGTGCACACACATGCTCACCCCTCACACACACACACTGGCCCCTCACACACAGACACACACATGCTCACCTCTCACACACATACTCACCCCTTACACACATGGTCACCCCTCACACACACGCTCTTAACATGCGCATGTCCTCCTCACCCAACACATTCACACACACATAAACACACACACACACTTCTCACACGCATACCAGGTCCTCAAACACACACACACACCTCACTCACACACAACCCTCATACATATACAGTCTATCACACACACCCACCCACCCATTACACACACACAAACCCTCTGTCACCCGTTACACACACACACACACACACACACACACACATACACACACACACGGTCACCCCTCACACAGAGACACACACACGCGGTCACCCCTCACACAGAGGCACACACACGCTCATCCCTCACAGACACACACACGCTCACCCCGACACACACTCAGCCCTCACACACAGACACACACACGCTCACCCCCTCACACACACATGCTTACCCCTCACAGACACATGTTCACCCATCGCACACACACGCTCACCCATCACGCATACACACACACACACACACACACACACACATGCTCACCCCTCACACACAGATACACATGCTCATCCCTCACACGCACATGCTGACCCTTCACACATACAGACACATACACACACACGCTCACCCAACACATGCACACACGCTCACGCCACACACACACACACACACACACTTCACAACCACAGACACACGCTCACCCCTTACACTCACACATACACACATACACGCTCACCCCTCTCACACACAAAAGCTCGTCCCTCACACACACGCACTCGCTCGCCCCTCTCTCACACACACATACATACACACACACACACACACACACACTCTAGCGCCTCACACACGCACACACATGCTCACCCCTTACACACATGCTCACCCCTCACTCACACACTCCTAACATGCACATGCCCTCCTCACCCCACACACTCACACACACATACACACACACACACACCTCACTCACACACAACCCTCGTACATATACAGTCTATCACACACACCCAATTACCCGTTACACACACACACACACACTCTCACCCGTTACACACACACGCTCAGCCCTCACACACACATGCATGTACACACGTACACATACAGATGCTCACTCCTCACACATACACATGCTCATCCCTCACACACAAACATGCACACGCTCATCCCTCACACACACACCCCACATACATATACACACACACCACTCTCCCACAAACCTCTCACACCCCTCACGCACACCCTCATCCCTCACATGCACGGTCACCCCTCACGCACATGCACCCCTCACCACGCACATGCACACGCACACTCCTCACATGCATAACCAGTCCTCTCACACAGACACACACAAACCCGGTACACACACACACACAGTCTCACCCATCACACACAGACACACACACGCGCACCCATCTCACACACACATGCTCACCCCCCACACACACACCCCACACACTCACAAACACCTCTCATACATATACACTCTATCACACACGCCCACTCACCCGTTACACACACACACTCACACACTCTCTCTCGTTACACAGACACACACTCTCATGACTCTCACACATACACACCCTCTCTCACCCATTACACACATGCACATACACACATACGTGTACACTAAACACACACGTGCTATACACACACACAGACACACACACACACACACACACACACACGATCAACCCTCACACAGACACACACACACACTCAGCCCTCACACACACACGCTCACCCCTCACACAGTCACACAAACGCTCGTCCCTCACACATGCTCACCCCTCAGAGTCACAAGCACGCGCACACACACACACACACACACACACACACTCACCCGTCACACAGGCACACACACGCTCATGCCTGACATGCAGACACACACACGCACACACACATGCTCAGTCCTCACACACAGATATACACACTTCCCCTCACACACACGCTCAACCCTCACACACAGAATCACGCGCACTCTCACCCCTCACACACACGTGCACAGACTCACATGCTCACCTCTCACACAGAGTCACACGCACATGCACACACACATGCTTACCCCTCACACACACACACATGCTCAGCCCTCACAC
>JANJGN010002308.1:15000-17500 GCA_026770705.1 Isurus oxyrinchus
GACACATGTTCACCCATCGCACACACACGCTCACCCATCACGCATACACACACACACACACACACACACACATGCTCACCCCTCACACACAGATACACATGCTCATCCCTCACACGCACATGCTGACCCTTCACACATACAGACACATACACACACACGCTCACCCAACACATGCACACACGCTCACGCCACACACACACACACACACACACTTCACAACCACAGACACACGCTCACCCCTTACACTCACACATACACACATACACGCTCACCCCTCTCACATACAAAAGCTCGTCCCTCACACACACGCACTCGCTCGCCCCTCTCTCACACACACATACATACACACACACACACACACTCTAGCGCCTCACACATGCACACACATGCTCACCCCTTACACACATGCTCACCCCTCACTCACACACTCCTAACATGCACATGCCCTCCTCACCCCACACACTCACACACACATACACACACACACACACCTCACTCACACACAACCCTCGTACATATACAGTCTATCACACACACCCAATTACCCGTTACACACACACACACACACTCTCACCCGTTACACACACACGCTCAGCCCTCACACACACATGCATGTACACACGTACACATACAGATGCTCACTCCTCACACATACACATGCTCATCCCTCACACACAAACATGCACACGCTCATCCCTCACACACACACCCCACATACATATACACACACACCACTCTCCCACAAACCTCTCACACCCCTCACGTACACCCTCATCCCTCACATGCACGGTCACCCCTCACGCACATGCACCCCTCACCACGCACATGCACACGCACACTCCTCACATGCATAACCAGTCCTCTCACACAGACACACACAAACCCGGTACACACACACACACAGTCTCACCCATCACACACAGACACACACACGCGCACCCATCTCACACACACATGCTCACCCCCCACACACACACCCCACACACTCACAAACACCTCTCATACATATACACTCTATCACACACGCCCACTCACCCGTTACACACACACACTCACACACTCTCTCTCGTTACACAGACACACACTCTCATGACTCTCACACATACACACCCTCTCTCACCCATTACACACATGCACATACACACATACGTGTACACTAAACACACACGTGCTATACACACACACAGACACACACACACACACACACACACACGATCAACCCTCACACAGACACACACACACACTCAGCCCTCACACACACACGCTCACCCCTCACACAGTCACACAAACGCTCGTCCCTCACACATGCTCACCCCTCAGAGTCACAAGCACGCGCACACACACACACACACACACACACTCACCCGTCACACAGGCACACACACGCTCATGCCTGACATGCAGACACACACACGCACACACACATGCTCAGTCCTCACACACAGATATACACACTTCCCCTCACACACACGCTCAACCCTCACACACAGAATCACGCGCACTCTCACCCCTCACACACACGTGCACAGACTCACATGCTCACCTCTCACACAGAGTCACACGCACATGCACACACACATGCTTACCCCTCACACACACACACATGCTCAGCCCTCACACACAGACACACGCTTGCTCACCCACACACACATACAGACACACACACGCTCACCCCTCACACGCACATACTCACCCCTCACACACACATGCTCACCCATCACACATACACACACACACACGCTCACCCCTCACACACACTTGCCTCTCACGCACACACACATACACACACACACAGACACATACATGCTCGCCCCTCACACACACACACGCGCTCGCTGCCTCAGACACACACACACTCACCCCTCTCACACACACACACACACACACACACACACAGACACATACATGCTCGCCCCTCACACACACACACACACACACACACAGACACATACATGCTTGCCCCTCACATACACACGCTCGCTGCCTCAGACACACACACACGCACCCCTCACACACACAGGCTCGCCCCTCACTTACACACACACACACACACACACACACACACACGCTCAGCCCTCACACACAGAAACACATGCTCATCCCTCACACACACATGCTGACCCTTTACACACGCAGACCCATACATACACGCACGCTCACCCCACACACACACACACCCCTCACACACACAAACCCCTCACAACCACAGACACACGCTCACCCTTCACACACACACACATGCACACATACGCCTCATCCCTCACACACACACACCCCTCACAACCACAGACACACGCTCACCCCTCACACACACACACATGCACACATACACGCTCACTCCTCTCACACACAAGCTCGTCCATCTCACACACACACACACACACACACACACACACACACACACACACACACACGTTCACCCCTCACACATACAGACGCTCGTCCCTCACACACACACACACACATACATGCAAGCCCCTCACACGTGCATACACCCGCT
>JANJGN010002308.1:22500-57500 GCA_026770705.1 Isurus oxyrinchus
TCACATGCACGGTCACCCCTCACGCACATGCACCCCTCACCACGCACATGCACACGCACACTCCTCACATGCATAACCAGTCCTCTCACACAGACACACACAAACCCGGTACACACACACACACAGTCTCACCCATCACACACAGACACACACACGCGCACCCATCTCACACACACATGCTCACCCCCCACACACACACCCCACACACTCACAAACACCTCTCATACATATACACTCTATCACACACGCCCACTCACCCGTTACACACACACACTCACACACTCTCTCTCGTTACACAGACACACACTCTCATGACTCTCACACATACACACCCTCTCTCACCCATTACACACATGCACATACACACATACGTGTACACTAAACACACACGTGCTATACACACACACAGACACACACACACACACACACACACACACACACACGATCAACCCTCACACAGACACACACACACACTCAGCCCTCACACACACACGCTCACCCCTCACACAGTCACACAAACGCTCGTCCTTCACACATGCTCACCCCTCAGAGTCACAAGCACGCGCACACACACACACACACACACACACACACACACTCACCCGTCACACAGGCACACACACGCTCATGCCTGACATGCAGACACACACACGCACACACACATGCTCAGTCCTCACACACAGATATACACACTTCCCCTCACACACACGCTCAACCCTCACACACAGAATCACGCGCACTCTCACCCCTCACACACACGTGCACAGACTCACATGCTCACCTCTCACACAGAGTCACACGCACATGCACACACACATGCTTACCCCTCACACACACACACATGCTCAGCCCTCACACACAGACACACGCTTGCTCACCCACACACACATACAGACACACACACGCTCACCCCTCACACGCACATACTCACCCCTCACACACACATGCTCACCCATCACACATACACACACACACACGCTCACCCCTCACACACACTTGCCTCTCACGCACACACACATACACACACACACAGACACATACATGCTCGCCCCTCACACACACACACGCGCTCGCTGCCTCAGACACACACACACTCACCCCTCTCACACACACACACACACACACACACACACAGACACATACATGCTCGCCCCTCACACACACACACACACACACACACACACACACACACAGACACATACATGCTTGCCCCTCACATACACACGCTCGCTGCCTCAGACACACACACACGCACCCCTCACACACACAGGCTCGCCCCTCACTTACACACACACACACACACACACACACACGCTCACCCTTCACACACAGAAACACATGCTCATCCCTCACACACACATGCTGACCCTTTACACACGCAGACCCATACATACATGCACGCTCACCCCTCACACACACACACCCCTCACACACACACACCCCTCACAACCACAGACACACGCTCACCCTTCACACACACATGCACACATACACGCTCATCCCTCACACACACACACACCCCTCACAACCACAGACACACGCTCACCCCTCACACACACACATGCACACATACACGCTCACTCCTCTCACACACAAGCTCGTCCATCTCACACACACACACACACACACACACACACACACACACACACACGTTCACCCCCTCACACATACAGACGCTCGTCCCTCACACACACACACACACATACATGCAAGCCCCTCACACGTGCATACACCCGCTCACCCCTCACACACACACACTAGCCCCTCACACACAGATACACATGCTCACCCCTCACGCTCGGACACACACATTCTCACCCCTCACACACACACATGCTCACCTCTCACACACATACTCATCCCTTACACACATGGTCACACCTCACACACACACTCCTAACATGCGCATATTCTCCTCACCCAACACATTCATACACACATAAACACGCACACACACACTTCTCACACGCATACCAGGTCCTCACGCACACACACACACCTCACACACACAACTGTCATACATATACAGTCTATCACACACACCCACTCACCCATTACACACACACAAACCCTCTGTCACCCGTTACACACACACACACACACACACACACACACGTACACACACACACGGTCACCCCTCACACAGAGACACACACATGCTCACCCCTCACACAGAGGCACACGCACGCTCATCCCTCACAGACACACACACGCTCACCCCGACACACACTCAGCCCTCACACAGACACACACACATGCTCAGCCCTCACACACACACACAGACACACACACGCTCACCCCTCACACAGTCACACAAACGCTCGTCCCTCACACATGCTCACCCCTCAGAGTCACAAGCACGTGCACACACACACACTCACCCGTCACACAGGCACACACACGCTCATGCCTGACACGCAGACACACACGCACACACACACATGCTCAGTCCTCACACACAGATATACACACTTCCCCTGACACACACACGCTCAACTCTCACACACAGAAACACGCGCACACTCACCCCTCACACACACGCGCACAGACTCACATGCTCACCCCTCACACAGAGTCACACGCACATGCACACACACATGCTTACCCCTCACACACACACATGCTCAGCCCTCACACACAGACACACGCTTGCTCACCCACACACACACACAGACACACACACGCTCACCCCTCACACGCACATACTCACCCCTCACACACACATGCTCACCCATCACACATATACACACACACACACACGCTCCCCCCTCACACACACTTGCCTCTCACACACATACACACACACACACACACACACACACACAGACACATACATGCTCGCCCCTCACATACACACGCTCGCTGCCTCAGACACACACACACGCACCCCTCACACACACAGGCTCGCCCCTCACTTACACACACACACACACACACACACACGCTCACCCTTCACACACAGAAACACATGCTCATCCCTCACACACACATGCTGACCCTTTACACACGCAGACCCATACATACATGCACGCTCACCCCTCACACACACACACCCCTCACACACACACACCCCTCACAACCACAGACACACGCTCACCCCTCACACACACACATGCACACATACACGCTCACTCCTCTCACACACAAGCTCGTCCATCTCACACACACACACACACACACACTCGCCCCTCTCACACATACACAGCCACACACACACACACACACACACGTTCACCCCTCACACACACATACTCACCCCTCACACACGCATACACACACACACGCTCACCCCTCACACACACTTGCCTCTCACACACACGAACACACACACACACACACACACACACGCAGACACATACATGCTCGCCCCTCACATACACACGCTCGCTGCCTCAGACACACACACACACACACACACACCCCTCACACACACAGGCTCGCCCCATACTTACACACACACACACACACACACACACACACACACACACACGCTCACCCCTCACACACAGAAACACATGCTCATCCCTCACATACACATGCTGATCCTTTACACACGCAGACACATACATACACGGACGCTCACCCCTCACACATACACCCCTCAACACACACACCCCTCACAACCACAGACACACGCTCACCCCTCACACACACACATGCACACATACACTCTCACCCCTCACACACACACACCCCTCACAACCACAGACACACGCTCACCCCTCACACACACACATGCACACATACACGCTCACCCCTCTCACACACACAAGCTCGTCCCTCACACACACACACACACACACACACACACACACACACACACACGCTCGCTCGCCCCTCTCACACATACACAGCCAAACTCACACACGTTCACCCCTCACACATACAGACGCTCGTCCCTCACACACACACACACACACACACACACACAGACACACACATACATGCTAGCCCCTCACACGTGCACACACATGCTCACCCCTCACACACACACACACACTCGCTCACCCCTCACACAGAGACACACACACACTCAGCCGTCACAGAGGCACACACACGCTCACTCCTGACACGCAGACACACACACGTGCACACACACACAGCCCTCACACACAGATATACACACTTACCCCTCGCATACACACACTCAACCCTCACACACAGAAACACGTGCACACTCACCCCTCACACACACACGTGCACACTCACCCCTCACACACACACACACGCACACACTCACATGCTCACCCCTCACACAGATTCACATGCATGCGCACACACACATGCTCACCCCTCACACACACACACACACACACACACACACAAACACACACGCTCAGCCCTCACACACAGACACACGCTTGCTCACCCACACACACACAGACACACACACGCTCACCCCTCACACACACATACTCACCCCTCACACACACATGCTCACCCATCACACATACACACACACACACGCTCACCCCTCACACACACTTGCCTCTCTCACACACACGAACACACACACACACACACTCACATGCTCACCCCTCACACAGATTCACATGCATGCGCACACACACATGCTCACCCCTCACACACACACACACACACACACACACACAAACACACATGCTCAGCCCTCACACACAGACGCACGCTTGCTCACCCACACACACAGACACACACACGCTCACCCCTCACACACACATACTCACCCCTCACACACACATGCTCACCCATCACACATACACACACACACGGTCACCCCTCACACACACTTGCCTCTCTCACACACACGAACACACACACACACACACACACACACACACACGCAGACACATACATGCTCGCCCCTCACATACACATGCTCGCTGCCTCAGACACACACACACACACACACACCCCTCACACACACAGGCTCGCCCCATACTTACACACACACACACACATACACACACACGCTCACCCCTCACATACAGAAACACATGCTCATCCCTCACATACACATGCTGACCCTTTACACACGCAGACACATACATACACGGACGCTCACCCCTCACACATACACCCCTCACACACACACACCCCTCACAACCACAGACACACGCTCACCCCTCACACACACACATGCACACATACACTCTCACCCCTCACACACACACACCCCTCACAACCACAGACACACGCTCACCCCTCACACACACACATGCACACATACATGCTCGCCCCTCTCACACATACACAGCCAAACTCACACACGTTCACCCCTCACACATACAGACGCTCGTCCCTCACAGACACACACACACACACACACACACACACAGACACACACATACATGCTAGCCCCTCACACATGCACACACATGCTCACCCCTCACACACACACACTGTCCCCTCACACACAGACACACACATGCTCACCTCTCACACACATACTCACCCCTTACACACATGGTCACCCCTCACACACACGCTCTTAACATGCGCATGTCCTCCTCACCCAACACATTCACACACACATAAACACACACACACACTTCTCACACGCATACCAGGTCCTCAAACACACACACACACCTCACTCACACACAACCCTCATACATATACAGTCTATCACACACACCCACCCACCCATTTTACACACACACAAACCCTCTGTCACCCGTTACACACACACACACACACACACACACACACGGTCACCCCTCACACAGAGACACACACACGCGGTCACCCCTCACACAGAGGCACACACACGCTCATCCCTCACAGACACACACACGCTCACCCCGACACACACTCAGCCCTCACACACAGACACACACACGCTCACCCCTCACACACACATGCTTACCCCTCACAGACACATGTTCACCCATCGCACACACACGCTCACCCATCACGCATACACACACACACACACACACACACACACATGCTCACCCCTCACACACAGATACACATGCTCATCCCTCACACGCACATGCTGACCCTTCACACATACAGACACATACACACACACGCTCACCCAACACATGCACACACGCTCACGCCACACACACACACACACACACACACACACTTCACAACCACAGACACACGCTCACCCCTTACACTCACACATACACACATACACGCTCACCCCTCTCACGCACAAAAGCTCATCCCTCACACACACGCACTCGCTCGCCCCTCTCTCACACACACATACATACACACACACACACACACACACACACTCTAGCGCCTCACACACGCACACACATGCTCACCCCTTACACACATGCTCACCCCTCACTCACACACTCCTAACATGCACATGCCCTCCTCACCCCACACACTCACACACACATACACACACACACACACCTCACTCACACACAACCCTCGTACATATACAGTCTATCACACACACCCAATTACCCGTTACACACACACACACACACACTCTCACCCGTTACACACACACGCTCAGCCCTCACACACACATGCATGTACACACGTACACATACAGATGCTCACTCCTCACACATACACATGCTCATCCCTCACACACAAACATGCACACGCTCATCCCTCACACACACACCCCACATACATATACACACACACCACTCTCCCACAAACCTCTCACACCCCTCACGCACACCCTCATCCCTCACATGCACGGTCACCCCTCACGCACATGCACCCCTCACCACGCACATGCACACGCACACTCCTCACATGCATAACCAGTCCTCTCACACAGACACACACAAACCCGGTACACACACACACACAGTCTCACCCATCACACACAGACACACACACGCGCACCCATCTCACACACACATGCTCACCCCCCACACACACACCCCACACACTCACAAACACCTCTCATACATATACACTCTATCACACACGCCCACTCACCCGTTACACACACACACTCACACACTCTCTCTCGTTACACAGACACACACTCTCATGACTCTCACACATACACACCCTCTCTCACCCATTACACACATGCACATACACACATACGTGTACACTAAACACACACGTGCTATACACACACACAGACACACACACACACACACACACACGATCAACCCTCACACAGACACACACACACACTCAGCCCTCACACACACACGCTCACCCCTCACACAGTCACACAAACGCTCGTCCCTCACACATGCTCACCCCTCAGAGTCACAAGCACGCGCACACACACACACACACACACACACTCACACACTCACCCGTCACACAGGCACACACACGCTCATGCCTGACATGCAGACACACACACGCACACACACATGCTCAGTCCTCACACACAGATATACACACTTCCCCTCACACACACGCTCAACCCTCACACACAGAATCACGCGCACTCTCACCCCTCACACACACGTGCACAGACTCACATGCTCACCTCTCACACAGAGTCACACGCACATGCACACACACATGCTTACCCCTCACACACACACACATGCTCAGCCCTCACACACAGAATCACGCGCACTCTCACCCCTCACACACACGTGCACAGACTCACATGCTCACCTCTCACACAGAGTCACACGCACATGCACACACACATGCTTACCCCTCACACACACACACATGCTCAGCCCTCACACACAGACACACGCTTGCTCACCCACACACACATACAGACACACACACGCTCACCCCTCACACGCACATACTCACCCCTCACACACACATGCTCACCCATCACACATACACACACACACACGCTCACCCCTCACACACACTTGCCTCTCACGCACACACACATACACACACACACAGACACATACATGCTCGCCCCTCACACACACACACGCGCTCGCTGCCTCAGACACACACACACTCACCCCTCTCACACACACACACACACACACACACACAGACACATACATGCTCGCCCCT
Organism: Isurus oxyrinchus; assembly: GCA_026770705.1. Lineage (NCBI taxonomy): Eukaryota > Metazoa > Chordata > Chondrichthyes > Lamniformes > Lamnidae > Isurus > Isurus oxyrinchus. The sequence goes on from JANJGN010002308.1 coordinate 30,430, forward strand.
CACACACACACACACACACACACACACACAGACACATACATGCTTGCCCCTCACATACACACGCTCGCTGCCTCAGACACACACACACGCACCCCTCACACACACAGGCTCGCCCCTCACTTACACACACACACACACACACACACGCTCACCCTTCACACACAGAAACACATGCTCATCCCTCACACACACATGCTGACCCTTTACACACGCAGACCCATACATACATGCACGCTCACCCCTCACACACACACACCCCTCACACACACACACCCCTCACAACCACAGACACACGCTCACCCCTCACACACACATGCACACATACACGCTCATCCCTCACACACACACACACCCCTCACAACCACAGACACACGCTCACCCCTCACACACACACATGCACACATACACGCTCACTCCTCTCACACACAAGCTCGTCCATCTCACACACACACACACACACACTCGCCCCTCTCACACATACACAGCCACACACACACACACACACACACACACGTTCACCCCTCACACACACATACTCACCCCTCACACACACATACACACACACACGCTCACCCCTCACACACACTTGCCTCTCACACACACGAACACACACACACACACACACACACGCAGACACATACATGCTCGCCCCTCACATACACACGCTCGCTGCCTCAGACACACACACACACACACACACACCCCTCACACACACAGGCTCGCCCCATACTTACACACACACACACACACACACACACACACACACGCTCACCCCTCACACACAGAAACACATGCTCATCCCTCACATACACATGCTGATCCTTTACACACGCAGACACATACATACACGGACGCTCACCCCTCACACATACACCCCTCAACACACACACCCCTCACAACCACAGACACACGCTCACCCCTCACACACACACATGCACACATACACTCTCACCCCTCACACACACACACCCCTCACAACCACAGACACACGCTCACCCCTCACACACACACATGCACACATACACGCTCACCCCTCTCACACACACAAGCTCGTCCCTCACACACACACACACACACACACACACACACACACACACGCTCGCCCCTCTCACACATACACAGCCAAACTCACACACGTTCACCCCTCACACATACAGACGCTCGTCCCTCACACACACACACACACACACACACAGACACACACACACAGACACACACATACATGCTAGCCCCTCACACGTGCACACACATGCTCACCCCTCACACACACACACTGGCCCCTCACACACAGACACACACATGCTCACCTCTCACACACATACTCACCCCTTACACACATGGTCACCCCTCACACACACGCTCCTAACATGCGCATGTCCTCCTCACCCAACACCTTCACACACACATAAACACACACACACACACACTTCTCACACGCATACCAGGTCCTCAAACACACACACACACACCTCACTCACACACAACCCTCATACATATACAGTCTATCACACACACCCACCCACCCATTACACACACACAAACCCTCTGTCACCTGTTACACACACACACACACACACACACACACACACACACACACACACACACGGTCACCCCTCACACAGAGACACACACACGCTCACCCCTCACACAGAGGCACACACACGCTCATCCCTCACAGACACACACACGCTCACCCCGACACACGCTCAGCCCTCACACACAGACACACACATGCTCACCCCTCACACACACATGCTTACCCCTCACACACACATGTTCACCCATCACACACACACGCTCACCCATCACGCATACACACACACACACACACACACACACACACACACATGCTCACCCCTCACACACAGATACACATGCTCATCCCTCACACGCACATGCTGACCCTTCACACACGCAGACCCATACATACACGCACGCTCACCCCACACACACACGCACACACCCCTCACACACACACACCCCTCACAACCACAGACACATGCTCACCCTTCACACACACACACATGCACACATACGCGCTCATCCCTCACACACACACACCCCTCACAACCACAGACACACGCTCACCCCTCACACACACACACATGCACACATACACGCTCACTCCTCTCACACACAAGCTCGTCCATCTCACACACACACACACACACACACACACACACACACACATACGCTCGCCCCTCTCACACATACACAGCCACACACACACACACGTTCACCCCTCACACATACAGACGCTCGTCCCTCACACACACACACACACACACACACACACATACATGCAAGCCCCTCACACGTGCATACACCCGCTCACCCCTCACACACACACACTAGCCCCTCACACACAGATACACATGCTCACCCCTCACGCTCGGACACACACATTCTCACCTCTCACACACATACTCATCCCTTACACACATGGTCACACCTCACACACACACTCCTAACATGCGCATATCCTCCTCACCCAACACATTCATACACACATAAACACGCACACACACACACTTCTCACATGCATACCAGGTCCTCACGCACACACACACACCTCACACACACAACTGTCATACACATACAGTCTATCACACACACCCACTCACCCATTACACACACACAAACCCTCTGTCACCCGTTACACACACACACACACACACACACATACACACGTACACACACACACGGTCACCCCTCACACAGAGACACACACACGCTCACCCCTCACACAGAGGCACACGCATGCTCATCCCTCACAGACACACACACGCTCACCCCGACACACACTCAGCCCTCACACAGACACACACACATGCTCAGCCCTCACACACACACACAGACACACACACGCTCACCCCTCACACAGTCACACAAACGCTCGTCCCTCACACATGCTCACCCCTCAGAGTCACAAGCACGTGCACACACACACACTCACCCGTCACACAGGCACACACACGCTCATGCCTGACACGCAGACACACACGCACACACACACATGCTCAGTCCTCACACACAGATATACACACTTCCCCTCACACACACACGCTCAACTCTCACACACACAAACACGCGCACACTCACCCCTCACACACACGCGCACAGACTCACATGCTCACCCCTCACACAGAGTCACACGCACATGCACACACACATGCTTACCCCTCACACACACACATGCTCAGCCCTCACACACAGACACACGCTTGCTCACCCACACACACACACAGACACACACACGCTCACCCCTCACACGCACATACTCACCCCTCACACACACATGCTCACCCATCACACATATACACACACACACACACGCTCCCCCCTCACACACACTTGCCTCTCACACACACACACATACACACACACACACACACACACACACATAGACACATACATGCTCGCCCCTCACATACACATGCTCGCTGCCTCAGACACACACACACGCACCCCTCACACACACAGGCTCGCCCCTCACTTACACACACACACACACACACACACACACACGCTCACCCTTCACACACAGAAACACATGCTCATCCCTCACACACACATGCTGACCCTTTACACACGCAGACCCATACATACATGCACGCTCACCCCTCACACACACACACCCCTCACACACACACACCCCTCACAACCACAGACACACGCTCACCCCTCACACACACATGCACACATACACGCTCATCCCTCACACACACACACACCCCTCACAACCACAGACACACGCTCACCCCTCACACACACACATGCACACATACACGCTCACTCCTCTCACACACAAGCTCGTCCATCTCACACACACACACACACACACACACACACACACTCGCCCCTCTCACACATACACAGCCACACACACACACACACACGTTCACTCCTCACACACACATACTCACCCCTCACACACACATACACACACACACGCTCACCCCTCACACACACTTGCCTCTCTCACACACACGAACACACACACACACACACACACACACACACACGCAGACACATACATGCTCGCCCCTCACATACACACGCTCGCTGCCTCAGACACACACACACGCACCCCTCACACACACAGGCTCACCCCTCACTTACACACACACACACACACGCTCACCCCACACACACAGAAACACATGCTCATCCCTCACATACACATGCTGACCCTTTACACACGCAGACACATACATACACGGATGCTCACCCCTCACACATACACCCCTCACACACACACACCCCTCACAACCACAGACACACGCTCACCCCTCACACACACACATGCACACATACACTCTCACCCCTCACACACACACACCCCAAACAACCACAGACACACGCTCACCCCTCACACACACACATGCACACATACACGCTCACCCCTCTCACACACACAAGCTCGTCCCTCACACACACACACACACACACACACACACACACACACACACACGCTCGCCCCTCTCACACATACACAGCCAAACTCACACACGTTCACCCCTCACACATACAGACGCTCGTCCCTCACACACACACACACACACACACAGACACACACATACATGCTAGCCCCTCACACGTGCACACACATGCTCACCCCTCACACACACACACTGGCCCCTCACACACAGACACACACATGCTCACCTCTCACACACATACTCACCCCTTACACACATGGTCACCCCTCACACACACGCTCCTAACATGCGCATATCCTCCTCACCCAACACATTCACACACACATAAACACACACACACTTCTCACACGCATACCAGGTCCTCAAACACACACACACACCTCACTCACACACAACCCTCATACATATACAGTCTATCACACACACCCACCCACCCATTACACACACACAAACCCTCTGTCACCCGTTACACACACACACACACACACACACACACACACACGGTCACCCCTCACACAGAGACACACACACGCTCACCCCTCACACAGAGGCACACACACGCTCATCCCTCACAGACACACACACGCTCACCCCGACACACGCTCAGCCCTCACACACAGACACACACACGCTCACCCCTCACACACACATGCTTACCCCTCACACACACATGTTCACCCATCACACACACACGCTCACCCATCACGCATACACACACACACACACACACACACACACACACACACACACACACACATGCTCACCCCTCACACACAGATACACATGCTCATCCCTCACACGCACATGCTGACCCTTCACACATGCAGACACATACACACACACGCTCACCCAACACATGCACACACGCTCACGCCACACACACACACACCCTTCACAACCACAGACACACACTCACCCCTTACACTCACACATACACACATACACGCTCACCCCTCTCACACACAAAAGCTCGTCCCTCACACACGCACTCGCTCGCCCCTCTCTCACACACGCATACATACATACACACACACACACACACACTCTAGCGCCTCACACACGCACACACATGCTCACCCCTTACACACATGCTCATCCCTCACTCACACACTCCTAACATGCACATGCCCTCCTCACCCCACACACTCACACACACATACACACACACACACCTCACTCACACACAACCCTCGTACATATACAGTCTATCACACACACCCAATTACCCGTTACACACACACACACACACACACTCTCACCCGTTACACACACAAGCTCAGCCCTCACACACACATGCATGCACACACGCACACATACAAATGCTCACTCCTCACACATACACATGCTCATCCCTCACACACAAACATGCACACGCTCATCCCTCACACACACACCCCACATACATATACACACACACCACTCTCCCACAAACCTCTCACACCCCTCATGCACACCCTCATCCCTCACATGCACGGTCACCCCTCACGCACATGCACCCCTCACCACGCACATGCACACGCACACTCCTCACATGCATAACCAGTCCTCTCACACAGACACACACAAACCCGTTACACACACACACACCGTCTCACCCATCACACACAGACACACACACGCGCACCCATCTCACACACACATGCTCACCCCCCACACACACACCCCACACACTCACAAACACCTCTCATACATATACACTCTATCACACACGCCCACTCACCCGTTACACACACACACTCACACACTCTCTCTCGTTACACAGACACACACTCTCATGACTCTCACACATACACACCCTCTCTCACCCATTACACACATGCACATACACACACACGTGTACACTAAACACACACGTGCTATACACACACACACACACACACACACACACACACACACACACGGTCAACCCTCACACAGACACACACACACACTCAGCCCTCACACACACACAGACACACACACGCTCACCCCTCACACAGTCACACAAACGCTCGTCCCTCACACATGCTCACCCCTCAGAGTCACAAGCACGCGCACACACACACACACACACTCACCCGTCACACAGGCACACACACGCTCATGCCTGACATGCAGACACACACACGCACACACACACATGCTCAGTCCTCAGACACAGATATACACACTTCCCCTCACACACACGCTCAACCCTCACACACAGAATCACGCGCACACTCACCCCTCACACACACGTGCACAGACTCACATGCTCACCTCTCACACAGAGTCACACGCACATGCACACACACATGCTTACCCCTCACACACACACACATGCTCAGCCCTCACACACAGACACACGCTTGCTCACCCACACACACATACAGACACACACACGCTCACCCCTCACACGCACATACTCACCCCTCACACACACATGCTCACCCATCACACATACACACACACACACGCTCACCCCTCACACACACTTGCCTCTCACGCACACACACATACACACACACACACACACACACACACACACAGACACACACACACAGACACATACATGCTCGCCCCTCACACACACACACACACACACAGACACATACATGCTCGCCCCTCACATACACACGCTCGCTGCCTCAGACACACACACAGGCTCGCCCCTCACTTACACACACACACACACACACGCTCAGCCCTCACACACAGAAACACATGCTCATCCCTCACACACACATGCTGACCCTTTACACACGCAGACCCATACATACACGCACGCTCACCCCACACACACACACACCCCTCACACACACACACCCCTCACAACCACAGACACACGCTCACCCTTCACACACACACACATGCACACATACACGCTCATCCCTCACACACACACACACCCCTCACAACCACAGACACACGCTCACCCCTCACACACACACATGCACACATACACGCTCACTCCTCTCACACACAAGCTCGTCCATCTCTCTCACACACACACACACACACACACACACACACACACACACACACGCTCGCCCCTCTCACACATACACAGCCACACACACACACACGTTCACCCCTCACACATACAGACGCTCGTCCCTCACACATACACACACACACACACACACATACATGCAAGCCCTTCACACGTGCACACACCCGCTCACCCCTCACACACACACACTAGCCCCTCACACATAGATACACATGCTCACTCCTCACGCTCGGACACACACATTCTCACCCCTCACACACACACACATGCTCACCTCTCACACACATATTCACCCCTTACACACATGGTCACACCTCACACACACACTCCTAATATGCGCATATCCTCCTCACCCAACACATTCATACACACATAAACACGCACACACACACTTCTCACACGCACACCAGGTCCTCACGCACACACACACACCTCACACACACAACTGTCATACATATACAGTCTATCACACACACCCACTCACCCATTACACACACACAAACCCTCTGTCACCCGTTACACACACACACACACACACACACACACACACACGTACACACACACACGGTCACCCCTCACACAGAGACACACACGCTCACCCCTCACACAGAGGCACACGCACGCTCATCCCTCACAGACACACACACGCTCACCCCGACACACACTCAGCCCTCACACAGACACACACACATGCTCAGCCCTCACACACACACAGACACACACACGCTCACCCCTCACACAGTCACACAAACGCTCGTCCCTCACACATGCTCACCCCTCAGAGTCACAAGCACGTGCACACACACACACTCACCCGTCACACAGGCACACACACGCTCATGCCTGACACGCAGACACACACACACACACACACACATGCTCAGTCCTCACACACAGATATACACACTTCCCCTCACACACACACGCTCAACCCTCACACACAGAAACACGTGCACACTCACCCCTCACACACACGCGCACAGACTCACATGCTCACCCCTCACACAGAGTCACACGCACATGCACACACACATGCTTACCCCTCACACACACACACATGCTCCGCCCTCACACACAGACACACGCTTGCTCACCCACACACACACACAGACACACACACGCTCACCCCTCACACGCACATACTCACCCCTCACACACACATGCTCACCCATCACACACACACACACACACACACACACGCTCACCCCTCACACACACTTGCCTCTCACGCACACACACATACACACACACACACACACACAGACACACACACACAGACACATACATGCTCGCCCCTCACACACACACACACACACACACACAGACACATACATGCTCGCCCCTCACATACACACGCTCGTTGCCTCAGACACACACACAGGCTCGCCCCTCACTTACACACACACACACACACACACGCTCAGCCCTCACACACAGAAACACATGCTCATCCCTCACACACACATGCTGACCCTTTACACACGCAGACCCATACATACACGCACGCTCACCCCACACACACACACACCCCTCACACACACACACCCCTCACAACCACAGACACACGCTCACCCTTCACACACACACACATGCACACATACACGCTCATCCCTCACACACACACACACCCCTCACAACCACAGACACACGCTCACCCCTCACACACACACATGCACACATACACGCTCACTCCTCTCACACACAAGCTTGTCCACCTCTCTCACACACACACACACACACACACACACACACACACACACACGCTCGCCCCTCTCACACATACACAGCCACACACACACACACGTTCACCCCTCACACATACAGACGCTCGTCCCTCACACATACACACACACACACGCACACATACATGCAAGCCCTTCACACGTGCACACACCCGCTCACCCCTCACACACACACACTAGCCCCTCACACATAGATACACATGCTCACTCCTCACGCTCGGACACACACATTCTCACCCCTCACACACACACATGCTCACCTCTCACACACATATTCACCCCTTACACACATGGTCACACCTCACACACACACTCCTAATATGCGCATATCCTCCTCACCCAACACATTCATACACACATAAACACGCACACACACACTTCTCACACGCACACCAGGTCCTCACGCACACACACACACCTCACACACACAACTGTCATACATATACAGTCTATCACACACACCCACTCACCCATTACACACACACAAACCCTCTGTCACCCGTTACACACACACACACACACACACACACACACACACACACACACGTACACACACACACGGTCACCCCTCACACAGAGACACACACGCTCACCACTCACACAGAGGCACACGCACGCTCATCCCTCACAGACACACACACGCTCACCCCGACACACACTCAGCCCTCACACAGACACACACACATGCTCAGCCCTCACACACACACAGACACACACACGCTCACCCCTCACACAGTCACACAAACGCTCGTCCCTCACACATGCTCACCCCTCAGAGTCACAAGCACGTGCACACACACACACTCACCCGTCACACAGGCACACACACGCTCATGCCTGACACGCAGACACACACACACACACACACATGCTCAGTCCTCACACACAGATATACACACTTCCCCTCACACACACACGCTCAACCCTCACACACAGAAACACGCGCACACTCACCCCTCACACACACGCGCACAGACTCACATGCTCACCCCTCACACAGAGTCACACGCACATGCACACACACATGCTTACCCCTCACACACACACACATGCTCAGCCCTCACACACAGACACACGCTTGCTCACCCACACACACACACAGACACACACACGCTCACCCCTCACACGCACATACTCACCCCTCACACACACATGCTCACCCATCACATACACACACACACACGCTCCCCCCTCACACACACTTGCCTCTCACACACACACACATACACATACACACACATACACACACACACACACACACAGACACATACATGCTCGCCCCTCACATACACACGCTCGCTGCCTCAGACACACACACACGCACCCCTCACACACACAGGCTCACCCCTCACTTACACACACACACACACACACACACACACACACACACAGACACATACATGCTCACCCCTCACACACACTTGCCTCTCACACACATACACACACACACACACACACACACACACACGCTCACCCCTCACACACACTTGCCTCTCACGCACATACACACACACACACACACACACACACACACACACACATACATGCTCACCCCTCACACACACACACAGACTCGCCCCTCACATACACACACTCGCTCACCCCTCACACAGAGACACACACACACACACACACACACACACACACACACACCCCCACACACACTCACCCGTCACACAGGCACACACACGCTCACTCCTGACAGGCAGACACACACACGCGCACACACACACACACTCAGCCCTCACACACAGATATATACACTTACCCCTCACACACACATGCTCACCACTCACACACACCCTCCCAACATGCACATGTCCTCCTCACCCTACACACTCACACACACACACACACACACACACACACGCGCACACACTCACATGCTCACCCCTCACAAAGAGTCACACGCATGCGCACACACACATGCTTACACCTCACACACACACACACACACACACACACACGCTCAGCCCTCACACACCGACACACACTCGCTCACCCCACGCACACAGACACACAAGCTCACCCCTCACACACACAAGCTCACCCCTCACACACACAAGCTCACTCCTCACATACACATGCTCGCCCCTCACACACACACACTCACCCATCACACATACACACACACGCTCACCCCTCACACACACTTGCCTCACACACACACACACACACACACACACACAGACACATACATGCTCGCCCCTCACATACACATGCTCGCTGCCTCAGACACACACACACGCACCCCTCACACACACAGGCTCACCCCTCACTTACACACACACACACACACACACACACACACACACACACACACGCTCACCCCACACACACAGAAACACATGCTCATCCCTCACACACACATGCTGACCCTTTACACACGCAGACCCATACATACATGCACGCTCACCCCTCACACACACACACCCCTCACACACACACACCCCTCACAACCACAGACACACGCTCACCCCTCACACACACATGCACACATACACGCTCATCCCTCACACACACACACACCCCTCACAACCACAGACACACGCTCACCCCTCACACACACACATGCACACATACACGCTCACTCCTCTCACACACACACACACACACACACACACACACACACACGCTCTCACACATACACAGCCACACACACACACGTTCACCCCTCACACATACAGACGCTCGTCCCTCACACACACACACACACACACACACACACACACACACACACACATACATGCTCGCCCCTCACACGTGCACACACCCGCTCACCCCTCACACACACACACTGGCCCCTCACACCCAGAAACACACATGCTCACCTCTCACACACATACTCACTCCTTACACACATGGTCACACCTCACACACACACTCCTAACATGCGCATGTCCTCCTCACCCAACACATTCATACACACATAAACACGCACACACACACTTCTCACACGCATACCAGGTCCTCACGCACACACACACACCTCACACACACAACTGTCATACATATACAGTCTATCACACACACCCACTCACCCATTACACACACACAAACCCTCTGTCTCCCGTTACACACACACACACACACACACACACACACACACACACACGTACACACACACACGGTCACCCCTCACACAGAGACACACACACGCTCACCCCTCACATAGAGGCACACACACGCTCATCCCTCACAGCCACACACACGCTCACCCCGACACACACTCAGCCCTCACACAGACACACACACGCTCACCCCTCACACACACATGCTCACCCCTCACACAGAGACACACACACGCTCACCCCTCACACAGAGGCACACACACGCTCATCCCTCACAGACACACACACGCTCACCCCGACACACACTCAGCCCTCACACACAGACACACACACATGCTCACCCCTCACACACACATGCTCACCCCTCACACACACATGCTCACCCCTCACACACACATGCTCACCCCTCACACACACACGTTCACCCATCACACACACACGCTCACCCATCACGCATACACACACGCACGCACACACATATGCTCACCCCTCACACACAGATACATATGCTCATCCCTCACACACACATGCTGACCCTTCACACATGCAGACACATACACACACACGCTCACCCAACACATGCACACACGCTCACCCCACACACACACACACCTTCACAACCACAGACACATGCGCACCCCTTAGACTCACACATACATACACACACACGCTCAACCCTCTCACACACAAAAGCTCGTCCCTCACACACAGGCACTCGCTCGCCCCTCTCACACACACGCACACACACACACACACATATGCTCTAGCGCCTCACACGCGCACACATGCTCACCCCTCACACACACACACTGGCCCCTCACACATAGATACACATGCTCACCCCTCACACACACACACACACAGGCTCAACCCTCACACACACATGCTCACCTCTCACACACACACACATACTCACCCCTTACACACATGCTCACCCCTCACTCTCACACTCCTAACATGCACATGCCCTCCTCACCCCACACACTCTCACACACACATACACACACACACACCTCACTCACACACAACCCTCGTACATATACAGTCTATCACACACACCCAATTACCCGTTACACACACACACACACACACACACACACTCTCACCCGTTACACACACACGCTCACCCCTCACACACACATGCATGCACACACATGCACATACAAATGCTCACTCCTCACACATACACATGCTCATCCCTCACACACAAACATGCATACGCTCATCCCTCACACACACACCCCACACACATATACACACACACCACTCTCCCACAACCCTCTCACACCCCTCACGCACACACCCTCATCCCTCACACACACGGTCACCCCTCACGCACATGCACCCCATACCACACACATGCACACGCACACTCCTCACATGCATAACCAGACACACACACACCTGTTACACACACACACACAGTCTCAACCATCACACACAGACACACACTCGCGCACCCATCTGACACACACACACTCACCCCCCCACACACACCCAACACACTCACAAACACCTCTCATACATATACACTCTATCACACACGCCCACTCACTCGTTACACACTCACACTCATACACTCTCACTCGTTACACAGAAACACATTCTCACGACTCTCACACACACACACCCTCTCTCACCCATTGCACACATGCACATACACACATACGTGTACACTAAACACACACATGCTATACACACACACACACACACACACACACACACACACACAGTCACCCCTCACACACACACACACACACACACATACACACACGGTCACCCCTCACACAGACACACACACACGATCACCCCTCACACAGACACACACACACGCTCATCCCTCACAGACACACAAACGCTCACCGCGACTCACGGTCAGCCCTCACACACAAACACACACACACTCACCCCTCACACAGACACACACACGTTCACCCCTCACACACAGACACACACACCTCGCACACACACTCCTCACACACACACAAACACACACACTCTTCACTCACACACACACTCTCACCTGTTACACACACATACTCTCACCCCACACACACCCCGCACACTCACACACCCCTCATACACATACACTCACCCCTCACGTACACAAATGCATGTGCGCACACACACATACCCTCTCTCACCTGTTGCACACATGTGTACACACAGACACACGCTCACCCCTCACACATACACAGACACACACACGCTGACCCCTCACACAGAGTCACACAAACGCTTGGCCCTCACACATGCTCACCCCTCAGAGTCACAAGCACGCGCACACACACACGCTCATCCCTCATATACACACACTCGCTCATCCCTCACACAGACACACACACACACACACACACACACGCACACACACTCACCCGTCACACAGGCACACACACGCTCACCCCTGACACGCAGACACACACACGCACACACACAAATGCTCAGCCCTCACACACAGATATACACACTTCCCCTCACACACATGCTCAACCCTCACACACAGAAACACGCGCACACTCACCCCTCACACACACGCGCACAGACTCACATGCTCACCCCTCACACAGACACACGCACATGCACACACACATGCTTACCCCTCACACACACACATGCTCAGCCCTCACACACACACACACACACACACACGCACACACACACGCACACACACACGCACACACACACACGCACACACACACACACACACACACACACATGCTCAGCCCTCACACACAGCCACGCACTCACTCATCCCACGCACACACAGACACACACATGCTCACTCCTCACACACACATTGACCCATCACACATACACACACACACACACGCTCACCCCTCACACACGCTTGCCTCTCACACACATACACACACACACACACACACACACACACACACACACACACGCTCACCCCTCACACACACTTGCCTCTCACGCACATACACACACACACACATACATGCTCACCCCTCACACACACACACAGACTCGCCCCTCACATACACACACTCGCTCACCCCTCACACAGAGACACACACACACACACACACACACCCACACACTCACCCGTCACACAGGCACACACACGCT
This sequence comes from Isurus oxyrinchus, assembly GCA_026770705.1. NCBI lineage: Eukaryota > Metazoa > Chordata > Chondrichthyes > Lamniformes > Lamnidae > Isurus > Isurus oxyrinchus. The sequence continues at coordinate 45,746 of JANJGN010002308.1, forward strand.
CACTCCTGACAGGCAGACACACACACGCGCACACACACACACACTCAGCCCTCACACTCAGATATATACACTTACCCCTCACACACACATGCTCACCACTCACACACACCCTCCCAACATGCACATGTCCTCCTCACCCTACACACTCACACACACACACACACACACACGCGCACACACTCACATGCTCACCCCTCACAAAGAGTCACACGCATGCGCACACACACATGCTTACACCTCACACACACACACACACACACACACACACGCTCAGCCCTCACACACCGACACACACTCGCTCACCCCACGCACACACACACACAAGCTCACCCCTCACACACACAAGCTCACCCCTCACACACACAAGCTCACCCCTCACATACACATGCTCGCCCCTCACACACACACACTCACCCATCACACATACACACACACGCTCACCCCTCACACACACTTGCCTCACACACACACACACACACACACACACACACACATAGACACATACATGCTCGCCCCTCACATACACACGCTCGCTGCCTCAGACACACACACACGCACCCCTCACACACACAGGCTCACCCCTCACTTACACACACACACACTCACGCTCACCCCACACACACAGAAACACATGCTCATCCCTCACACACACATGCTGACCCTTTACACACGCAGACCCATACATACATGCACGCTCACCCCTCACACACACACACCCCTCACACACACACACCCCTCACAACCACAGACACACGCTCACCCCTCACACACACATGCACACATACACGCTCATCCCTCACACACACACACACCCCTCACAACCACAGACACACGCTCACCCCTCACACACACACATGCACACATATACGCTCACTCCTCTCACACACAAGCTCGTCCATCTCACACACACACACACACACACACACACACACACACGCTTGCCCCTCTCACACATACACAGCCACACACACACACGTTCACCCCTCACACATACAGACGCTCGTCCCTCACACACACACACACACACACACACACACACATACATGCTAGCCCCTCACATGTGCACACACCCGCTCACCCCTCACACACACACACTGGCCCCTCACACCCAGACACACACATGCTCACCTCTCACACACATACTCACCCCTTACACACATGGTCACACCTCACACACACACTCCTAACATGCGCATGTCCTCCTCACCCAACACATTCATACACACATAAACACGCACACACACACTTCTCACACGCATACCAGGTCCTCACGCACACACACACACCTCACACACATAACTGTCATACATATACAGTCTATCACACACACCCACTCACCCATTACACACACACAAACCCTCTGTCACCCGTTACACACACACACACACACACACACACACACGTACACACACACACGCTCACCCCTCACACAGAGGCACACACACGCTCATCCCTCACAGCCACACACACGCTCACCCCGACACACACTCAGCCCTCACACAGACACACACACGCTCACCCCTCACACACACATGCTCACCCCTCACACAGAGACACACACACGCTCACCCCTCACACAGAGGCACACACACGCTCATCCCTCACAGACACACACACGCTCACCCCGACACACACTCAGCCCTCACACACAGACACACACACATGCTCACCCCTCACACACACATGCTCACCCCTCACACACACATGCTCACCCCTCACACACACATGCTCACCCCTCACACACACATGCTCACCCCTCACACACACACGTTCACCCATCACACACACACGCTCACCCATCACGCATACACACACGCACACACACACATATGCTCACCCCTCACACACAGATACATATGCTCATCCCTCACACACACATGCTGACCCTTCACACATGCAGACACATACACACACACACACACGCTCACCCAACACATGCACACACGCTCACCCCACACACACACACACCTTCACAACCACAGACACATGCGCACCCCTTAGACTCACACATACATACACACACACGCTCAACCCTCTCACACACAAAAGCTCGTCCCTCACACACAGGCACTCGCTCGCCCCTCTCACACACACGCACACACACACACACACATATGCTCTAGCGCCTCACACACGCGCACACATGCTCACCCCTCACACACACACACTGGCCCCTCACACATAGATACACATGCTCACCCCTCACACACAGACACACACAGGCTCAACCCTCACACACACATGCTCACCTCTCACACACACACACATACTCACCCCTTACACACATGCTCACCCCTCACTCTCACACTCCTAACATGCACATGCCCTCCTCACCCCACACACTCTCACACACACATACACACACACACACCTCACTCACACACAACCCTCGTACATATACAGTCTATCACACACACCCAATTACCCGTTACACACACACACACACACACACACACACTCTCACCCGTTACACACACACGCTCACCCCTCACACACACATGCATGCACACACATGCACATACAAATGCTCACTCCTCACACATACACATGCTCATCCCTCACACACAAACATGCATACGCTCATCCCTCACACACACACCCCACACACATATACACACACACACCACTCTCCCACAACCCTCTCACATCCCTCACGCACACACCCTCATCCCTCACACACACGGTCACCCCTCACGCACATGCACCCCATACCACACACATGCACACGCACACTCCTCACATGCATAACCAGACACACACACACCTGTTACACACACACACACAGTCTCAACCATCACACACAGACACACACGCGCGCACCCATCTGACACACACACACTCACCCCCCCACACACACCCAACACACTCACAAACACCTCTCATACATATACACTCTCACACACGCCCACTCACTCGTTACACACTCACACTCATACACTCTCACTCGTTACACAGACACACATTCTCACGACTCTCACACACACACACCCTCTCTCACCCATTGCACACATGCACATACACACATACGTGTACACTAAACACACACATGCTATACACACACACACACACACAGTCACCCCTCACACACACACACACACACACACACACACACACACACGGTCACCCCTCACACAGACACACACACACGATCACCCCTCACACAGACACACACACACGCTCATCCCTCACAGACACACAAACGCTCACCGCGACTCACGCTCAGACCTCACACACAAACACACACACACTCACCCCTCACACAGACACACACACGTTCACCCCTCACACACAGACACACACACCTCGCACACACACTCCTCACACACACACAAACACACACACTCTTCACTCACACACACACTCTCACCTGTTACACACACATACTCTCACCCCACACACACCCCGCACACTCACACACCCCTCATACACATACACTCACCCCTCACGTACACAAATGCATGTGCGCACACACACATACCCTCTCTCACCTGTTGCACACATGCGTACACACAGACACACGCTCACCCCTCACACATACACAGACACACACACGCTGACCCCTCACACAGAGTCACACAAACGCTTGGCCCTCACACATGCTCACCCCTCAGAGTCACAAGCACGCGCACACACACACGCTCATCCCTCATATACACACACTCGCTCATCCCTCACACAGACACACACACACACACACCCACACACACGCACACACACACGCTCACCCCTCACACACACTTGCCTCTCACGCACATACACACACACACACACACACATACATGCTCACCCCTCACACACACACAGACTCGCCCCTCACATACACACACTCGCTCACCCCTGACACAGAGACACACACACACAGACACGCACACACACACACACACACACACACCCACACACTCACCCACACACAGGCACACACACGCTCACTCCTGACAGGCAGACACACACACGCGCGCACACACACACACACACTCAGCCCTCACACACAGATATATACACTTACCCCTCACACACACATGCTCACCACTCACACACACCCTCCCAACATGCACATGTCCTCCTCACCCAACACACTCACACACACACACACACACACACACACACACACACACACGCTCAGCCCTCACACACCGACACACACTCGCTCACCCCATGCACACACACACACAAGCTCACCCCTCACACACACAAGCTCACCCCTCACACACACAAGCTCACCCCTCACATACACATGCTCGCCCCTCACACACACACACTCACCCATCACACATACACACACACGCTCACCCCTCACACACACTTGCCTCACACATACACACACACACACACACACACACACATACACATACACATATACACACTCACACACAGACATATACATGCTCACCCCTCACACACACACGCGCTCGCTGCCTCAGACACACACACGCTCACCGCTCACACACACACACTCGCTCCCCCTCACACAGAGACACACACACACTAACCTGTCACACAGGCACACACACGCTCACTCCTGACACGCAGACACACACATGTGCACACACACACATGCTCAGCCCTCACACACAGATATTCACACTTACCCCTCGCACACACCGCTGAACCCTCACACACACAAACACGCGCACACTCACCCCTCACACACACATGCACACACTCACGCCTCACACACACGCGCACACACTCACATGCTCACCCCTCACACAGAGTCACACGCATGCGCACACAGACATGCTCACCCCTCACACACACACACACACACACACACACAAACACACACACTCAGCCCTCACACACACACAGACACACACTTGCTCACCCCACACACACACAGACACACACAGGCTCACCCCTCACACACACATGCTCACCCCTCACACACACATGCTCACCCCTCACTCACACACTCCTAACATGCAAATGCCCTCCTCACCCCACACACTCACACACACACATACACACACACACACACACACACACACACACAACTCACTCACACACAACCCTCGTACATATACAGTCTATCACACACACCCACTTACCTGTTACACACACACACACACTCTCACTCGTTACACACACACGCTCACCCTTCACACACACATGCACGCACACATATACACATACAGATGCTCACTCCTCACACATACACACGCTCATCCCTCACACACAAACATGCACACGCTCACCCCTCACACACACATCCCAAGCACATATACACGGACACCACTCTCCCACAACCCTCTCACAGCCCTCATGCACACATCCTCATTCCTCACACACACGGTCACCCCTCATGCACATGCACCCCTCACCACACACATGCACACGCACACTCCTCACATGCATAACCGGTCCTCTCACACAGACACACACACACCCGTTACACACACGCACACAGTCTCACCCATCACACACAGACACACACGCGCGCACTCATCTCACACACTCATGCTCACCCCCCACACACACCCCACACACCTCTCATACATATACACTCTATCACACATGCCCACGCACCCGTTACACACACACACACATACACTCTCACTTGTTACACAGACACACATTCTCACGACTCTCACACACACACACCCTCTCTCACCCATTGCACACATGCACATACACACATACGTGTACACTAAACACACACATGCTATACACACACACACACACACACACACACACACACACACACACACGGTCACCCCTCACACAGACAACACACACGATCACCCCTCACACAGACACACACACGCTCATCCCTCACAGACACACAAACGCTCACCGCGACTCACGCTCAGCCCTCACGTACACAAACACACACACACTCACCCCTCACACAGACACACACACGTTCACCCCTCACACACAGACACACACACCTCGCACACACACTCCTCACACACACTCACACACACACTCTTCACTCACACACACACTCTCACCTGTTACACACACATACTCTCACCCCACACACACCCCGCACACTCACACACCCCTCATACACATACACTCACCCCTCACGTACACAAATGCATGTGCGCACACACACATACCCTCTCTCACCTGTTGCACACATGCGTACACACAGACACACGCTCACCCCTCACACATACACAGACACACACACGCTGACCCCTCACACAGAGTCACACAAACGCTTGGCCCTCACACATGCTCACCCCTCAGAGTCACAAGCACGCGCACACACACACGCTCATCCCTCATATACACACACTCGCTCATCCCTCACACAGACACACACACACACCCACACACACGCACACACACTCACCCGTCACACAGGCACACACACGCTCACCCCTGACACGCAGACACACACGCACACACACAAATGCTCAGCCCTCACACACAGATATACACACTTCCCCTCACACACATGCTCAACCCTCACACACACAAACACGCGCACACTCACCCCTCACACACACGCGCACAGACTCACATGCTCACCCCTCACACAGACACACGCACATGCACACACACATGCTTACCCCTCACACACACACATGCTCAGCCCTCACACACACACACACACACACACACACACACATGCTCAGCCCTCACACACAGCCACGCACTCACTCATCCCACGCACACACAGACACACACATGCTCACTCCTCACACACACATTGACCCGTCACACATACACACACACACACACACACACGCACACACACGCTCACCCCTCTCACACACTTGCCTCTCACACACATACACACACACACACACACACGCACACAGACACATACATGCTCACCCCTCACACACACTTGCCTCTCACACACATACATACACACACACACACACACACACACACACTCACCCCTCACACACACTTGCCTCTCACGCACATACACACACACACACACACACATGCTCACCCCTCACACACACACACAGACTCGCCCCTCACATACACACACTCGCTCACCCCTCACACAGAGACACACACACACAGACACGCACACACACACACACACACACACACACACACACACACACTCACCCATCACACAGGCACACACACGCTCACTCCTGACAGGCAGACACACACACACGCGCACACACACACACACACACACACACACTCAGCCCTCACACACAGATATATACACTTACCCCTCAGACACACATGCTCACCACTCACACACACCCTCCCAACATGCACATGTCCTCCTCACCCAACACACTCACACACACACACACACACACACACACACACACGCTCAGCCCTCACACACCGACACACACTCGCTCACCCCATGCACACACACACACACAAGCTCACCCCTCACACACACAAGCTCACCCCTCACACACACAAGCTCACCCCTCACATACACATGCTCGCCCCTCACACACACACACTCACCCATCACACATACACACACACGCTCACCCCTCACACACACTTGCCTCACACATACACACACACACACACACACATACACATATACACACTCACACACAGACATATACATGCTCACCCCTCACACACACGCGCTCGCTGCCTCAGACACACACACGCTCACCGCTCACACACACACACTCGCTCCCCCTCACACAGAGACACACACACACTAACCTGTCACACAGGCACACACACGCTCACTCCTGACACGCAGACACACACATGTGCACACACACACATGCTCAGCCCTCACACACAGATATTCACACTTACCCCTCGCACACACCGCTGAACCCTCACACACACAAACACGCGCACACTCACCCCTCACACACACATGCACACACTCACGCCTCACACACACGCGCACACACTCACATGCTCACCCCTCGCACAGAGTCACACGCATGCGCACACAGACATGCTCACCCCTCACACACACACACACACACACACACACATACACACAAACACACACACTCAGCCCTCACACACAGACACACACTTGCTCACCCCACACACACACACAGACACACACAGGCTCACCCCTCACACACACACGCTCACCCCTCACACACACATGCTCACCCCTCACTCACACACTCCTAACATGCAAATGCCCTCCTCACCCCACACACTCACACACACACATACACACACACACACACACACAACTCACTCACACACAACCCTCGTACATATACAGTCTATCACACACACCCACTTACCTGTTACACACACACACACACTCTCACTCGTTACACACACACGCTCACCCTTCACACACACATGCACGCACACATATACACATACAGATGCTCACTCCTCACACATACACACGCTCATCCCTCACACACAAACATGCACACGCTCACCCCTCACACACACATCCCAAGCACATATACACGGACACCACTCTCCCACAACCCTCTCACAGCCCTCATGCACACATCCTCATTCCTCACACACACGGTCACCCCTCACGCACATGCACCCCTCACCACACACATGCACACGCACACTCCTCACATGCATAACCGGTCCTCTCACACAGACACACACACACCCGTTACACACACGCACACAGTCTCACCCATCACACACAGACACACACGCGCGCACCCATCTCACACACTCATGCTCACCCCCCACACACACCCCACACACCTCTCATACATATACACTCTATCACACATGCCCACGCACCCGTTACACACACACACACATACACTCTCACTCGTTACACAGACACACATTCTCACGACTCTCACACACACACACCCTCTCTCACCCATTGCACACATGCACATACACACATACGTGTACACTAAACACACACATGCTATACACACACACACACACACACACACACACACGGTCACCCCTCACACAGACAACACACACGATCACCCCTCACACAGACACACACACGCTCATCCCTCACAGACACACAAACGCTCACCGCGACTCACGCTCAGCCCTCACACACAAACACACACACACTCACCCCTCACACAGACACACACACGTTCACCCCTCACACACACCTTGCACACACACTCACACACACACTCTTCACTCACACACACACTCTCACCTGTTACACACACATACTCTCACCCCACACACACCCCGCACACTCACACACCCCTCATACACATACACTCACCCCTCACGTACACAAATGCATGTGCGCACACACACATACCCTCTCTCACCTGTTGCACACATGCGTACACACAGACACACGCTCACCCCTCACACATACACAGACACACACACGCTGACCCCTCACACAGAGTCACACAAACGCTCGGCCCTCACACATGCTCACCCCTCAGAGTCACAAGCACGCGCGCACACACACGCTCATCCCTCATATACACACACTCGCTCATCCCTCACACAGACACACACACACACACACACACACACTCACCCGTCACACAGGCACACACACGCTCACCCCTGACACACAGACACACACACGCACACACACAAATGCTCAGCCCTCACACACAGATATACACACTTCCCCTCACACACATGCTCAACCCTCACACACAGAAACATGCGCACACTCACCCCTCACACACACGCGCACAGACTCACATGCTCACCCCTCACACAGAGTCACACGCACATGCACACACACATGCTTACCCCTCACACACACACACACACACACACACACACACACACATGCTCAGCCCTCACACACAGAAACACGCACACACTCACCCCTCACACACACGCGCACAGACTCACATGCTCACTCCTCACACAGAGACATGCACATGCACACACACTTGCTTACCCCTCACACACACACATGCTCAGCCCTCACACACAGCTACACACTCGCTCACCTCACGCACACAGACACACACATGCTCACTCTTCACACATACACACACACACTGACCCATCACACATGCACACACACACACACACACACACACACACACACACACGCTCATCCCTCACACACACTTGCCTCTCACACACATACACACACATATACACACACACACACACACACACACACACACACATGCTCACCCCTCTCACACACACAGGCTCGCCCCTCACATACACACACTCACTCACCCCTCACACAGAGACACACACACACTCACACACACACACTCACTCACCCGTCAGACAGGCACACACACGCTCACTCCTGACAGGCAGACACACACACGCGCACACACACACACACTCAGCCCTCACACACAGATATATACACTTACCCCTCACACACACATGCTCACCACTCACACACACCCTCCCAACATGCACATGTCCTCCTCACCCAACACACTCACACACACACACACACACACACACACACACGCGCGCACACACTCACATGCTCACCCCTCACACAGAGTCACACGCATGTGCACACACATGCTCACCCCTCACACACACACACACACAAACACACACACTCAGCCCTCACAGACAGACACACACTTGCTCACCCCGCACACACACACACACACACACACACACACAGGCTCACCCCTCACACACACACGCTCACCCCTCACACACACATGCTCACCCCTCACTCACACACTCCTAACATGCAAATGCCCTCCTCACCCCACACACTCACACACACAACTCACTCACACACAACCCTCGTACATATACAGTCTATCACACACACCCACTTACCTGTTACACACACACACACACACTCTCACCCGTTACACACACACGCTCACCCCTCACACACACATGCACGCACACACATACACATACAGATGCTCACTCCTCACACATACACATGCTCATCCCTCACACACAAACATGCACACGCTCACCCCTCACACACACACCCCAAACACATATACACGGACACCACTCTCCCACAACCCTCTCACAGCCTTCACGCACACACCCTCATTCCTCACACACACGGTCACCCCTCACGCACATGCACCCCTCACCACACACATGCACACGCACACTCCTCACATGCATAACCGGTCCTCTCACACAGACACACACGCGCGCGCCCATCTCACACACACATGCTCACCCCCCACACACACCCCACACACCTCTCATACATGTACACTCTATCACACATGCCCACGCACCCGTTACACACACACACTCATACACTCTCACTCGTTACACAGACACACACTCTCACGACTCTCACACACACACACACACCCTCTCTCACCCATTACACACATGCACATACACACATACGTGTACACACAACACACACATGCTATACACACACACACACACACGGTCAACCCTCACACAGACACACACACACGCTCATTCCTCACAGACACACGCACGCCCTCTGCGACACACGCTCACCCCTCACACACAAGCACACACACACTCACCCCTCACACACAGACACACACACACGTTCACCCCTCACACACAGATACACACACACTCACCCCTCACACAGACACACACACACACTCACCCCTCACACAGACACACATACGTTCACCCCTCACACAGACACACACGCCTCACACACACACTTCTCACACACACACTCCTCACACACACACACACGCGCACACACACACACTCTTCACTCAAACACACACTCTCACCTGTTACACACACTTACGCTCACCCCACACACACCCTGCACACTCTCACACACCCCTCATACACATACACTCTATCACACACACACACCCACCCCTCACGCACACAAACGCATGCGTGCACACACACATACCCTCTCTCACCTGTTGCACACATGCGTACACACACACACACACGCTCCCCCCTCACACACATACAGACA
>JANJGN010002308.1:70000-77337 GCA_026770705.1 Isurus oxyrinchus
GCACCCCACAACCGCGCACGCTCGCCCCTCACACGCGCACGCTCGCCCCTCACATGCGCCCGCTCGCCCCTCACACGTGCCCGCTCACCCCCTCACACGTGCCCGCTCACCCCTCACATGTGCACGCTCGCCCCTCACCACGCTTGCCCCCACACACACACACACACACGCTCACCCCACACACACACACACATGCTCACCCCTCACACACACACATTCATGCTCACCCCTCACACACACACACACACACACACACACACATGCTCACCCCTCACACACACACATTCATGCTTACCCCTCTCACACATACATGCTCGCCCCTCACAAACACACATTCATGCTCACCTCTCTCACACACACATACACACACACACACACACACACACACACACACACACACATACATTCGCCACTCACACACACAAACACACACACCACACGCTGTCCCCTCACATGCGCACACACGCTGGCCCATCACACGTACGCACACGCTCACCCCTCACACATTGACGCACCACATGCTCTCCCCTAACGCACAGACGCACACACGCTCACCCCTCACTCACACACACACACACATACACGCTCACGCCTCACACACACACCCCTCATACATACACGCTTCCCCCTCACACACACACACATTCATGCTCACCTCTCACACACACACACACACACACACCACGCTCACGCATCACACACTCACTGACCCCTCACACACACATGCTCACTCACTCACACACACTCACTCACTCACCCCTTACACACATGCTCACCCCTCACATTCACATGCACCCTTCAGCTCCCCCACACACACACACTCCTCACACGCATACCCAGTCCTCATACACAACTCACTCACACTCAAACGTCATACATATACAGTCTATCACACACAACCACTCACCCCTTACACACATACACATAAACACTCTCTCACCCGTTACACACACACACACCCGTTACACACACATGCACACTCCTCACACACACATGCGCATGCACACTCATATACATACACACACATGCTCACTCCTTACACACACACATGCTTACCCCTCACACACAGACACGCACATGCTCACCCCTCACGCACACACACATGCTCACCCCATTTCACGCACTCACACCCACCCACGCACACCCCCCCACACACACACACACACACACACACACGCATGCTCACGCCACACACACACAAAAGTGCTCACCCCTCACAAACACCCATGCTCACCCCTCACACACATATACATACATGCTCACCCATCTCTCTCACACAAACACACACACACGCACACGCTCACCCCTCACACACACACACACTTGCCCCTCTCTCTCTCACACACACACACACACACACACACACACACACTCTCACCCCTCACACATGCACACACACATGCTCGCCCCCTCACACATGGGCGCACGCTCGCCCCTCACATCGCGCGCCCCTCACACACACACGCTCACCCCTCACACACACACTCGCTCACCCGTTACACACACACACACTCTCACCCGTTACACACACATGCACACCCCTCACATACACACGCGCATGCACGCACACATACATATACACAAAAGCTCACTCCTTACACACACACATGCTCACCCCTCACACACATATACATACATGCTCACCCATCTCTCACACACACACACACACACACACACACACACACAAACACAGACACGCTCACGCATCACACACCACGCGGGCCCCTCACACACACACGCTCACTCACACACACACACTCACTCACCCCCTTACACACACACATAAACCCTCTCTCACCCGTTACACACACATGCACACCCCCTCACATACACATGCGCATGCACGCACATATACATACACACACATGCTCACTCCTTACACACACACATGCTCACCCCTCACACACAGACATGCACATGCTCATCTCTCACACACACACACACGCATACACGCTGGCCCCACACACACACACAAATTCATGCTCACCCCCTCATACACACACATGCCTCTCTCTCACACACTCACACACACACACACACTCTCACCCCTCACACATGCACACACACATGTGCTCACCCCTCTTACACGCGCGCACGCTCACCCCTCATGCGCACGCTCACCCCTCACACCGCGCACGCTCGCCCCTCACGCGCACCGCTCGCCCCCTCATGCGCACACGCTCGCCCCTCACACGCGCACGCTCGCCCCTCACATGCTTGCCCCACACACACAGACACGCTGACCCTTCACACACACACACACACACACACACACACACACACACACACACACGCTCACCCCACACACACACACATGCTCACCCTCACACACACACATACATGCTTACCACTCTCACACATACATGCTTGCCCCTCACACACACCACACGCTTGCCCCCTCACGCACACATTCATGCTCACCCCTCACACACACACATTCATGCTCACCTCTCTCTCACACACAACACACACACACACACACACACATTCACCACTCACACTCACAAACACACACACATGCTGTCCCCTCACACGCGCACACACGCTGTCCCCTCACACGCACGCACACGCTCACCCCCTCACACACACACGCACACATGCTCGCCCCTAACGCACAGACACACACACGCTCACCTCTCACTCACACACACACACACACACACACACACATACACGCTCACGCCTCACACACAAACCCCTCACACATACACGCTTCCCCCTCACACACACACATTCATGCTCACCTCTCACACACACACACACACACACACACACACACTCACACTCACGCATCACACACACACTCACCCCTCACACACACACGCTCACTCACACACACACACACTCACTCACTCACCACTTACACACCCACACATAAACCCTCTCTCACCCGTTACACACACACACACACTCTCACCCGTTACACACACATGCACACCCCTCACATACACACGCGCTCGCATGCACATATACATACACACACATGCTCACTCCTTACACACACACATGCTCACCCCTCACACACAGACATGCACATGCTCATCTCTCACACACACATACACACATACACGCTGGCCCCTCACACACACACAAATTCATGCTCACCCCTCACACACACACATGCCTCTCTCTCACACACTCACACACACACACTCTCACCCCTCACACATGCACACACACATGTGCTCACCCCTGATACACGCGCGCACGCTCTCCCCTCATGCGCACGCTCGCCCCTCATGCGCACGCTCGCCCCTCATGCGCACAACGCTCGCCCCTCACACGCGCACGCTCGCCCCTCACATGCTTGCCCCACACACACAGACACGCTGACCCTTCACACACACACACACACACACACACACACACGCTCACACCCACACACACACACATGCTCACCCTCACACACACACATACATGCTTACCACTCTCACACATACATGCTTGCCCCTCACACACACACAAATTCATGCTCACCCCTCACACACACACATGCCTCTCTCTCACACACTCACACACACACACTCTCACCCCTCACACATGCACACACACATGTGCTCACCCCTCATACACGCGCGCACGCTCTCCCCTCATGCGCACGCTCGCCCCTCATGCGCACGCTCGCCCCTCACACGCTCGCACCCTCACACGTGCACGCTCGCCCCTCACACGTGCACGCTCGCCCCTCACACGCGCACCGCATCGCCCCTCACATGCTTGCCCCCACACACACAGACACACTGACCATTCACACACACACGCTCACCCCACACACACACATGCTCACCCTCACACACACACATACATGCTTACCCCTCTCAACACATACATGCTTGCCCCTCACACACACACACACACGCTTGCCCCTCACGCACACATTCATGCTCACCTCTCTCACACAGACACACACACACACACACACACACATTTGCCACTCACACTCACAAACACACACACACGCTGTCCCCTCACACGCGCACACACGCTGTCCCTTACACGCACGCACACGCTCACCCCCTCACACACACACGCACACATGCTCGCCCCTAACGCACAGACACACACACGCTCACCCCTCACTCACACACACACACACACACACACATACACGCTCACACCTCACACACACACCCCTCACACATACACGCTTCCCCCTCACACACACACATTCATGCTCACCTCTCTCACGCATCACACACACACGCTCACGCATCACACACACACTCACCCCTCACACACACACGCTCACACACACACACACTCACCCCTTACACACATGCTCACCCCTCACATGCACATGCACCACTCAGCCCCCCCACACACACACACTCCTCACACGCATACCCAGTCCTCACACACAACTCACTCACACTCAACCGTCATACATATACAGTCTATCACACACACCCACTCACCCCTTACACGCACACACATAAACCCTCTTTCACCCGTTACACACACACACACCCGTTACACGCACATGCACACTCCTCACACACACACGTGCATGCACACTCATATACATACACACACATGCTCACTCCTTATACACACATGCTTACCCCTCACACACAGACACGCACATGCTCACCTCTCACACACACACACTCACCCATCTCTCACACACACACACCCACACCCACCCACGCACACCCCCCCCACACACACACACACACACACACGCACGCTCACCCCACACACACGCACACAACCACGCTCACCCTTCACACACACCCACGCTCACCCCTCACACACATATACATACATGCTCACCCATCTCTCACACACACACACACACGCACACACACACTCTCACCCCTTCACATGCACACACACATGTGCTCGCCCCTCAAACGCGGGCGCACGCTCGCCCCTCAAACACGGGCACACGCTCGCCCCTCACACACACCGCGCACGCTCGCCCCTCACATGCTCGCCCCTCACAGGCGCACGCTCACCCCTCACATGCGCGCCCCTCATACACACACGCTCCTCACACGCGCACGCTCGCCCCTCACACGCTCCCCCCCTCACACGCTCACCCCTCACACGCTCGCCCCTCACACGCTCGCCCCTCACACGCTCGCCCCCTCACACGCTCGCCCCTCACACGCTCGCCCCTCACACGCTCGCCCCCCACACGCTCGCCCCTCACACGCTCGCCCCTCACACGCCTCGCCCCTCACACGCTCGCCCCTCACACGCCCGCCCCTCACCACGCCCGCCCCTCACACGCCCGCCCCTCACACGCTCGCCCCCTCACACGCTCGCCCCTCACGCTCGCCCCCTCACACGCTCGCCCCCTCCACACGCTCGCCCCTCACACGCTCGCCCCTCACAGGCGCACGCTCGCCTCTCACATGCGCGCCCCTCACACACACACGCTCACCCCTCACACACACACATAAACCCTCTCTCGTCCGTTACACACACACACACTCTCACCATTACACACACATGCACACCCTCACATACACACGCCCATGCACGCACATATACATACACAGAAATTCTCACTCCTTACACACGCGCACGCTTGCCCCTCACATGCGCACCGCTCGTCCCTCACACGCGCACGCTCGTCCCTCACACGCGCACGCTCGCCCCTCACACGCGCACGCTCGCCCCTCACACGCGCCCGCTCGCCCCTCACACGTGCCCGCTCACCCCCTCACACGTGCCCGCCTCACCCCCTCACATGTGCACGCTCGCCCCTCACCACGCTTGCCCCACACACACACACACACACGCTCACCCCACACACACACACACACACATGCTCACCCCTCACACACACACATTCATGCTCACCCCTCACACACACACACACACACACACACACACACACATGCTCACCCCTCACACACACACATTCATGCTTACCCCTCTCACACATACATGCTCGCCCCTCACAAACACACATTCATGCTCACCTCTCTCACACACACACACACACACACACACACACACACACACACACGCTCACGCATCACACACTCACTGACCCCTCACACACACATGCTCACTCACTCACACACACTCACTCACTCACCCCTTACACACATGCTCACCCCCTCACAAGCACATGCACCCTTCAGCTCCCCCACACACACACACTCCTCACACGCATACCCAGTCCTCATACACAACTCACTCACACTCAAACGTCATACATATACAGTCTATCACACACAACCACTCACCCCTTACACACATACACATAAACACTCTCTCACCCGTTACACACACACACACCCGTTACACACACATGCACACTCCTCACACACACATGCGCATGCACACTCATATACATACACACACATGCTCACTCCTTACACATACACATGCTTACCCCTCACACACAGACACGCACATGCTCACCCCCTCACGCACACACACATGCTCACCCATTTCACGCACTCACACCCACCCACGCACACCCCCCCCACACACACACACACACACACACACACACACACACACGCACGCACGCTCACGCCACACACACACAAAAGTGCTCACCCCTCACAAACACCCATGCTCACCCCTCACACACATATACATACATGCTCACCCATCTCTCTCACACAAACACACACACACGCACACGCTCACCCCTCTCACACACACACACTTGCCCCTCTCTCTCTCTCACACACACACACACACACACTCTCACCCCTCACACATGCACACACACATGCTCGCCCCTCACACATGGGCGCACGCTCGCCCCCTCACACCGCGCGCCCCTCACACACACACGCTCACCCCTCACACACACACTCGCTCACCCGTTACCACACACACACTCTCACCCGTTACACACACATGCACACCCCTCACATACACACGCGCATGCACGCACACATACATATACACAAAAGCTCACTCCTTACACACACACATGCTCACCCCTCACACACATATACATACATGCTCACCCATCTCTCACACCACACACACACACACACCACACACACACACAAACACAGACACGCTCACGCATCACACACACGCGGGCCCCTCACACACACACGCTCACTCACACACACACACTCACTCACCCCTTACACACACACATAAACCCTCTCTCACCCGTTACACACACATGCACACCCCTCACATACACATGCGCATGCACGCACATATACATACACACACATGCTCACTCCTTACACACACACATGCTCACCCCTCACACACAGACATGCACATGCTCATCTCTCACACACACACACACGCATAAACGCTGGCCCACACACACACACAAATTCATGCTCACACCTCATACACACACATGCCTCTCTCTCACACACTCACACACACACACACTC
>JANJGN010002309.1:0-77313 GCA_026770705.1 Isurus oxyrinchus
AGGCAAACAGAGGCAAACAGAGGCAAACAGACTTAAACAGAGTTAAACAGACTTAAACAGAGTGAAACAGAGTGAAAGAGAGTTAAACCGAGGCAAAAAGAGTGAAACAGAGTTAAACAGAGTGAAACAGAGTTAAACAGAGGCAAACAGAGGCAAGCAGAGGCAAACAGAGGCAAACAGAGGCAAAAAGAATTAAACAGAGGCAAACAGACTTAAACAGAGCAAACAGGCTTAAACAGAGGCAAACAGACTTAAGCAGATGCAAACAGACTGAAACAGAGGCAAACAGACTTAAGCAGAGTTAAACACACTTAAACAGAGGCAAACAGAGTTAAACAGAGGCAAACAAAGTTAAACAGAGGCAAACAGAGTTAACAGAGGCAAACAGAGTTAAACAGAGGCAAGCAGAGTTAAACAGAGTGAAACAGAGGCAAACAGATTTAAACAGATGCAAACCGAGTTAAACAGAGGCAAACAGAGTTAAACAGAGGAAAACAGGGTTTAACGTTGGTAAACAGAGGCAAACATTGTTAAACAGAGGCAAACAGGGTTAAACAGAGGCAAACAGGGTTAAACAGTGTTGAACAGAGGTAAACAGAGGCAAGCAGAGGCAAACAGAGGCAAGCAGAGGCAAACAGAGGCAAACAGAGGCAAACAGACTTAATCAGAGTTAAACAGAATTAAACAGAGTGAAACAGAGTTAAACAGAGGCAAAAAGAGTGAAACAGATTTGACCAGAGTGAAACAGAGGCAAACAGAGTGAAACAGAGGCAAACAGAGTGATACAGAGGCAAACAGAGTTAAACAGAGGCAAACAGAGTTAACAGAGGCAAACAGAGCTAAACAGAGGCAAACAGATTTAAACAGAGGCAAGCAGGGTTAAACAGAGTGAAACAGAGGCAAACAGATTTAAACAGATGCAAACAGAGTTAAACAGAGGCAAACAGAGTTAAACAGAGGAAAACAGGGTTTAACGTTGGTAAACAGAGGCAAACATTGTTAAACAGAGGCAAACAGGGTTAAACAGTGTTAAACAGAGGTAAACAGAGTCAAACAGAGGCAAACAAAGGCAAACAGAGGCAAGCAGAGGCAAACAGAGGCCAGCAGAGTCAAACAGAGGCAAACAGTGGCAAACAGACGTAAACAGAGTTAAACAGACTTAAACAGAGTGAAACAGAGTGAAAGAGAGTTAAACAGAGGCAGAAAGAGTGAAACAGAGTGAAACAGAGTTAAACAGAGGCAAACAGTGTTAAACAGATTTAAACAGAGGCAAGCAGAGTTAAACAGAGTTAAACAGATGCAAACAGAGTTAAACAGAGTTAAGCAGAGTTAAACAGAGTTAAACAGAGCAAACAGAGTGAAACAGAGGCAAACAGACTGAAACAGAGGCAAACAGACTGAAACAGAGGCAAACAGAGTTAAAACAGATTTTAAGCAGTGTTAAACAGAGGCAAACAGTGTTAAACAGAGGCAAACAGGGTTAAACAGAGGCAAACAGGGTTAAACAGTGTTAAACAGAGGCAAACAGAGGCAAACAGAGGCATACAGAGCAAACAGAGGCAAGCAGAGGCAAACAGAGGCAAGCAGAAACAAAAAGAGGCAAACAGAGGCAAACAGACTTAAATAGTGATAAACAGACTTAAACAGAGTGAAACAGAGATAAACAGAGGCAAGCAGAGTTAAACAGATTGAAACAGAGGCAAACAGATTTAAACAGATGCAAACAGAGTTAAAAAGATGCAAAACGAGTTAAACAGAGGCAAACAGAGTTAACAGAGGCAAACAGAGTGAAACAGAGGCAAACAGATTTAAACAGAGGCAAGCAGAGTTAAACAGAGTGAAAGAGAGGCAAACAGATTTAAACAGATGCAAACAGAGTTAAACAGTGGAAAACAGGGTTTAACGTTGGTAAACAGAGGCAAACAGAGTTAAATAGATTTTAAGCAGTGTTAAACTGAGGCAGAGAGTGTTAAACAGAGGCAAACAGGGTTAAACAGAGGCAAACAGGGTAAAACAGTGTTAAACAGAGGCAAACAGAGTGAAACAGAGGCAAACAGACTGAAACAGAGGCAAACAGACTGAAACAGAGGCAAACAGAGTTAAACAGATTTTAAGCAGTGTTAAACAGAGGCAAACAGTGGTAAACAGAGGCAAACAGGGTTAAACAGAGGCAAACAGGGTTAAACAGTGTTAAACAGAGGCAAACAGAGGCATACAGAGCAAACAGAGGCAAGCAGAGGCAAACAGAGGCAAGCAGAAACAAACAGAGGCAAACAGAGGCAAGCAGAGGCAAACAGACTTAAACAGAGTTAAACAGACTTAAACAGAGTGAAACAGAGTTAAACAGAGGCAAAAAGAGTGAAACAGATTTGACCAGAGTGAAACAGAGGCAAACAGAGTGAAACAGAGGCAAACAGAGTGAAACATATGCAAACAGAATGAAACAGAGGCAAACAGAGAAAAACTGAGGCAAAAAGAGTGTAACAGAGGCAAACAGAGTGAAACAGAGGCAAACAGAGTGAAACACAGTTAAACAGAAGCAAACACAGTTAAACAGAGGCAAACAGATTTAAACAGAGGCAAACAGAGTTCTACAGAGGCAAACAGAGTGAAACAGAGTGAAACAGAGTTAAACAGAGTGAAACAGAGGCAAACAGAGTGAAACAGAGGCAAACAGACTTAAACAGATGCAAACAGACTTAAACAGAAGCAAACAGAGGCAAACAGAGTTAAACAGACTTAAACAGAGGCAAACAGTGTTAAACAGACTGAAACAGAGGCAAACAGACTTAAACAGAGTTAAACAGCCTTAAACAGAGGCAAACAAAGTGAAACAGAGTTAAACAGAGGCAAAAAGAGTGAAACAGAGTGAAACAGAGTTAAACAGAGTGAAACAGAGGCAAACAGAGTGAAACAGAGGCAAACAGAGTGAAACAGAGGCAAACAGACTTAAACAGATGCAAACAGACTTAAACAGAAGCAAACAGAGTGAAACAGAGTTATAAAGACTTAAACAGAGGCAAACAGTGTTAAACAGACTTAAACAGAGGCAAACAGAGTGAAACAGAGTGAAACAGAAGCAAACACAGTTAAACAGAGGCAAACAGATTTAAACAGAGGCAAACAGAGTTCTACAGAGGCAAACAGAGTTAACAGAGGCAAACAGATTTAAACGAGGCAAACAGAGTTAAACAGAGGCAAGCAGAGTTAAACAGATTGAAACAGAGGCAAACAGATTTAAACAGATGCAAACAGAGTTAAAAAGATGCAAAACGAGTTAAACAGAGGCAAACAGAGTTAACAGAGGCAAACAGAGTGAAACAGAGGCAAACAGATTTAAACAGAGGCAAGCAGAGTTAAACAGAGTGAAAGAGAGAGCAAACAGATTTAAACAGATGCAAACAGAGTTAAACAGTGGAAAACAGGGTTTAACGTTGGTAAACAGAGGCAAACAGAGTTAAATAGATTTTAAGCAGTGTTTAAACTGAGGCAGAGAGTGTTAAACAGAGGCAAACAGGGTTAAACAGAGGCAAACAGGGTAAAACAGTGTTAAACAGAGGCAAACAGAGGTGAAACAGAGGCAAACAGGACTGAAACAGAGGCAAACAGACCTGAAACAGAGGCAAACAGAGTTAAACAGATTTTAAGCAGTGTTAAACAGAGGCAAACAGTGGTAAACAGAGGCAAACAGGGTTAAACAGAGGCAAACAGGGTTTAAACAGTGTTAAACAGAGGCAAACAGAGGCATACAGAGCAAACAGAGGCAAGCAGAGGCAAACAGAGGCAAGCAGAAACAAACAGAGGCAAACAGAGGCAAGCAGAGGCAAACAGACTTAAACAGAGTTAAACAGACTTAAACAGAGTGAAACAGAGTTAAACAGAGGCAAAAAGAGTGAAACAGATTTGACCAGAGTGAAACAGAGGCAAACAGAGTGAAACAGAGGCAAACAGAGTGAAACATATGCAAACAGAATGAAACAGAGGCAAACAGAGAAAAACTGAGGCAAAAAGAGTGAAACAGAGGCAAACAGAGTGAAACAGAGGCAAACAGAGTGAAACACAGTTAAACAGAAGCAAACACAGTTAAACAGAGGCAAACAGATTTAAACAGAGGCAAACAGAGTTCTACAGAGGCAAACAGAGTGAAACAGAGGCAAACAGAGTGAAACAGAGTTAAACAGAGTTAAACACACTTAAACAGAGGCAAACAGAGTTAAACAGAGGCAAACAGAGTTAACAGAGGCAAACAGAGTTAAACAGAGGCAAACAGATTTAAACAGAGGCAAGCAGAGTTAAACAGAGTGAAACAGAGGCAAACTGATTTAAACAGATGCAAACAGAGTTAAACAGAGGCAAACAGAGTTAAACAGGGGGAAAACAGGGTTTAACGTTGGTAAACAGAGGCAAACAGGGTTAAACGGAGGCAAACAGGGTTAAACAGTGTTAAACAGAGGTAAACAGAGGCAAACAGAGGCAAACAGAGGCAAACAGAGGCAAGCAGAGGCAAACAGAGGCAAGCAGAGGCAAACAGAGGCAAACAGAGGCAAACAGACTTAAACAGAGTTAAACAGACTTAAACAGAGTGAAACAGAGTGAAAGAGAGTTAAACCGAGGCAAAAAGAGTGAAACAGAGTTAAACAGAGTGAAACAGAGTGAAACAGAGTTAAACAGAGGCAAACAGAGGCAAGCAGAGGCAAACAGAGGCAAACAGAGGCAAAAGAATTAAACAGAGGCAAACAGACTTAAACAGAGGCAAACAGGCTTAAACAGAGGCAAACAGACTTAAGCAGATGCAAACAGACTGAAACAGAGGCAAACAGACTTAAGCAGAGTTAAACACAGTTAAACAGAGTTTCAGAGGCTAACAGAGTGAAACAGAGGCAAACAGAGTGCAACAGAGGCACACAGTGAAACAGAGGCAAACAGAGTGAAACAGAGGCAAACAGAGTGAACCAGAGGCAAACAGACTGAAACAGAGGCAAACAGACTGAAACAGAGGCAAACAGAGTTAAACAGATTTTAAGCAGTGTTAAACAGAGCAAACAGTGGTAAACAGAGGCAAACAGATTTAAACAGATGCAAACAGAGTTAAACAGAGGAAAACAGGGTTTAACGTTGGTAAACAGAGGCAAACAGAGTTAAATAGATTTTAAGCAGTGTTAAACTAAGGCAAAGTGTGTTAAACAGAGGCAAACAGGGTTAAACAGAGGCAAACAGGGTAAAACAGTGTTAAACAGAGGCAAACAGAGGCAAACAGAGGCAAACAGAGGCAAGCAGAGGCAAACAGAGGCAAGCAGAGGCAAACAGAGGCAAACAGAGGCAAACAGAGGCAAACAGACTTAAAAAGACTTAAACAGAGGCAAACAGTGTTAAACAGACTTAAACAGAGGCAAACAGAGTGAAACAGAGTGAAACAGAGGCAAACAGAGTGAAACAGAGGCAAACAGAGTGAAACAGAGGCAAACAGAGTTAAACAGAGGCAAACAGACTGAAACTGAGGCAAACAGAGGCAAACAGAGGCAAACAGAGGCAAACAGTGTTAAACAGAGGCAAACAGTGTTCAACAGAGGCAACCAGTGTTAAACAGAGTCTAACATGGTAAAACAGAGGCTAACAGGGTTACACAGAGGCAAACAGGGTTAAACAGTGTTAAACAGAGGCAAGCAGAGTGAAACAGAGGCAAACAGAGTGAAACAGAGGAAAACAGAGTGAAACAGAGGCAAACAGAGAAAAACAGAGGCAAACAGAGTGCAACAGAGGCAAACAGAGTGAAACAGAGTTAAACAGAGGCAAACACACTTAAACAGAGGCAAACAGAGTTAAACAGAGGCAAACAACGTTAAACAGAGGCAAACAGAGTTAACAGAGGCAAAACAGAGCTAAACAGAGGCAAACATATTTAAACAGAGGCAAGCAGGGTTAAACAGAGTGAAACAGAGGCAAACAGATTTAAACACATGCAAACAGAGTTAAACAGAGGCAAACAGAGTTAAACAGAGGAAAACAGGGTTTAACGTTGGTAAACAGAGGCAAACATTGTTAAACAGAGGCAAACAGGGTTAAACAGTGTTAAACAGAGGTAAACAGAGTCAAACAGAGGCAAACAAAGGCAAACAGAGGCAAGCAGAGGCAAACAGAGGCCAGCAGAGGCAAACAGAGGCAAACAGTGGCAAACAGACGTAAACAGAGTTAAACAGACTTAAACAGAGTGAAACAGAGTGAAAGAGAGTTAAACAGAGGCAGAAAGAGTGAAACAGAGTGAAACAGAGTTAAACAGAGGCAAACAGTGTTAAACAGATTTAAACAGAGGCAAGCAGAGTTAAACAGAGTTAAACAGATGCAAACAGAGTTAAACAGAGTTAAGCAGAGTTAAACAGTGGCAAACATAAGCAAACAGAGTTCAACAGAGTTGAACAGAGGCAAATAGAGTTAACCAGAGTTAAACAGAGGCAAACAGAGTTACACAGAGTTAAAAAGAGTTAAACAGAGGCAAACAGAGTTAAACAGCGTTAAACAGAGGCAAACAGAGCTAAATAGAGTTAAACAGAGGCAAACAGAGTTAAATAGAGTTTAGCAGAGGCAGACAGAGTTAAACAGAGTGAAACAGAGGCATACAGTGTTAAACAGAGTTAAACAGATGCAAACAGATTTGAACAGAGATAAACAGTGTTCAACAGAGTTAAACACAGGTAAACAGAGGGAAACAGAGTTAAACCGAGGCAAACAGAGTTGAACAGAGTTGAACAGAGGCAAACAGAGTTAAACAGAGTTAAACACAGGTAAAGAGAGATGAACAGGCTTAAACAGTGTTAAACGTAGGCAAGCAGAGTTCAACAGAGTTAAACAGAGTTAATCAGAGGGAAACAGATGGAAACTGAGTCAAACAGAGTTATACAGAGGCAAACAGAGTGAAACAGCGTTGAACAGTGGCAAACAGAGTTAAATAGAGTTAAACAGAGGCAAAAAGAGTTAAACAGAGGCAAACAGAGTTAAACAGAGGCAAAAATAGTTCAACAGAGTTAAAGAGAGGATTAAAGAGTTAAACAGAGTGAAACAGAGGCAAACAGATTTACACAGCGATAAACAGAAGCAAACAAAGTTAAATAGAGTTAAATAGAGGCAAACAGTTAAACAGAATTAAACTGAGGCAAACAGAGCTAAACAGAGTTAAACAGAGGCAAGAAGAGTTCAACAGAGTTAAACAGATGCAAACAGAGTTGAACAGACATAAACAGACTTAAACAGAGGTAAAGAGAGGCGAACAGAGTTAAACAGAGTTAAACATAAGCAAACAGAGTTCAACAGAGTTGAACAGAGGCAAACAGAGATAACCAGAGTTAAACAGAGGAAAACAGAGTTACACAGAGTCAAACAGAGGCAAACAGAGTTAAGCAGCGTTAAACAGAGGCAAACAGAGTTAAATAGAGTTAATCAGAGGCAATCAGAGTTTAACAGAGTTAAACAGAGGCAAACAGAGTTAAATAGAGTTGAACACTGGCAAACAGAGTTAAGCAGAATGAAACAGAGGCAGACAGAGTTAAACAGTGTTAAACAGAGGCAAACAGAGTTAAATAGAGCTGAACAGTGGCAAACAGAGTTAAACAGAATTAAACAGAGGCAAACAGAGTTAAATTGATTGAAAAAGAGGCAAACAGAGTTCAACAGAGACATACAGCGTTCAACAGAGTTAAACAGAGGCAAACAGAGGGAAATAGAGTGAAACAGAGTTAAACAGAGGCATACAGAGTTAAACGGATTTAAACAGAGGCATACAGAGTTAAACAGAGATAAACAGATGCAAACAGAGTCAAACAGCGTTAAACAGAGGCATACAGAGTTCAACAGAGTTAAACACGGGCAAACAGAGGCATACAGAGTTCAACAGAGACAAACAGAGTTCAACAGAGTTAAACAGAGTTAAACAGAGGCATACAGAGTTAAACAGAGATAAACAGATGCAAACAGAGTTAAACAGCGTTAAACAGAGGCATACAGAGTTCAACAGAGTTAAACACGGGCAAACAGAGGCAAACAGAGTTCAACAGAGACAAACAGAGTTCAACAGAGTTAAACAGAGGCATACAGAGTTAAACAGAGTTGAACAGAGGCAAACAGAGTTAAATAGATTGATACAGAGGCAAACAGAGTTGAACGGAGATAATCAGATTTCAACAGATTTAAGCACAGGTAAACAGAGGGTAACAGAGTGAAACAGAGTTAAACCGAGGCAAACAGAGTTAAGCAGAGCTGAACAGAGGTAAACAGAGTTAAACAGAGTTAAACAGAGTGAAACAGAGGCAAAGAGAGGCGAACAGAGTTAAACAGAGTTAAACATAGGCAAACAGAGTTAAACAGAGTTAAACAGAGGCAAACAGAGTGAAAAACTGTTAAAGAGACGAAAACAGAGGTAAACAGAGGCAAACAGAGTTAAACAGAGTTGAACAGAGGCAAACAAGTTGAACAGAGTTAAACAGATGCAAACAGAGTGAAACAGAGTAAAACAGAGGTATACAGAGTTAAACAGATTGAAACAGAGGCATACAGAGTTAAACAGAGGTAAACAGAGGCATACAGAGTTCAACAGAGTTAAACACGGGCAAACAGAGTTCAACAGAGTCAAACAGAGTTCAACAGAGTTAAACAGAGTTGAACAGAGGCAAACAGAGTTAAATAGATTGAGACAGAGGCAAACAGAGTTGAACAGAGATAAACAGATTTCAACAGATTTAAACAAAGGTAAACAGAGGGAAACAGAGTTAAACAGAGGCAAACAGAGTTAAACAGAGTTAAACAGAGGCAAAGAGAGGCGAACAGAGTTAAACAGTTAAACATAGGCAAACAGAGTTAAACAGAGTTAAACATAGGCAAACAGAGTTAAACAGAGTTGAATAGAGGCAAACAGAGTTGAACAGAGTTAAACAGATGCAAACAGAGTTAAATGGAGTTCAACAGAGGCAAACAGAGTTAAATAGAGTTAATTGGAGGCAAACTGAGTTAAACAGAATTAAACTGACGCAAACAGATTTAAACATAGATGAACAGAGGCAAACAGATCTAAACAGAGTTAAACAGGGGCAAACATGTTTAAACAGATTTAAAGAGAGGCAAACAGAGTTGAACAGAGTTAAAAGAGGCATACAGAGTTAAAGAGAGTTAAACAGAGGCAAACAGAGTTAAACAGAATTAAACAGAGGCAAACAGAGTTAAATAGATTGAAACAGAGGCAGACAGAGTTCAACAGAGATGAACAGCGTTCAACAGAGTTAAACAGAGTGAAACAGAGGCAAACAGAGGGAAACAGAGTGAAACAGAGTTAGACGGAGGCATACAGTGTTAAACAGATTTGAACAGAGGCAAACAGAGTTAAATAGAGTTAAACAGTGGCAAACAGAGTAAAACAGAATTAAACAGAGGCATACAGAGTTAAACAGAGTTAAACAGAGGAAAACAGAGTTAAACAGAGTTAAACAGAGTTAAACAGAGGTAAAGAGAGACGAACAGATTTAAACAGAGTTAAACATAGGCAAGCAGAGTTCAACAGAGTTAAATAGAGTAAAACACAGGGAAACAGATGGAAACGGAGTGAAACAGAGTAAAACCGAGGCAAACAGCGTTAAACAGAGTTAAACATAGTTAAACAGAGGCAAACGGAGTTAAACAGATTTAAACAGAGTTAAGCAGAGGTAAAGAGAGACGAACAGATTTAAACAGAGTTAAACATAGGCAAGCAGAGTTCAACAGAGTTAAATAGAGTTAAACACAGGGAAACAGATGGAAACGGAGTGAAACAGAGTAAAACCGAGGCAAACAGCGTTAAACAGAGTTAAACATAGTTAAACAGAGGCAAACGGAGTTAAACAGATTTAAACAGAGTTAAGCAGAGGTAAAGAGAGACGAACAGAGTTAAACAGAGTTAAACATAGGCAAGCAGAGTTCAACAGAGTTAATCAGAGTTAAACAGAGGGAAACAGATGGAAACTGAGTGAAACAGAGTTAAACAGAGGCAAACAGAGTTTAACAGCGTTAAAGAGAGGCAAGCAGAGTTAAATAGAGTTAAACAGAGGCAAACAGAGTTAAACAGAGTTAAACAGAGGCATACAGATTTAAACAGAGTTGAACATGGCACAAAGAGGTAAACAGAGTTCAAAAGAGGCAAACAGTGTTCAATAGAGTGAAACAGAGGCATGCAGAGTTAAACAGAGTTAACCAGAGGCAAACAGAGTTCAACAGAGATAAACTGAGTTCAACAGAGTTAAACAGAGTTAAACAGAGGCAAACAGAAGGAAACAGAGTGAAACAGAGTTAGACGGAGGCATACAGCGTTAAACAGAGTTGAACAGAGGCATACAGAGTCAAATAGATTGAAACAGAGGCAAACAGAGTTGAACAGAGATAAAAAGTGTTCAACAGAGTTAAACACATGTAAACAGATGGAAACTAAGTGAAACAGAGTTAAACCGAGGCAAACAGAGTTAAACAGAGTTGAACAGAGGCAAACAGAGTTAACAGAGTTAAACAGAGGTAAAGAGAGGCGAACAGGGTTAAACAGAGTTAAACATAAGCAAACAGAGTTCAACAGAGTTGAACAGAGGCAAACAGATTTAAACAGAGATAAACAGAGTTAAACAGAGGTAAAGAAAAGGCGAATAGAGTTAAACAGAGTTAAACAGAAGCAAACAGAGTTCAACAGCGTTGAACAGAGGCAAACAGAGTTAACCAGAGTTAAACAGAGGCAAACAGAGTCAAACAGCGTTAAACAGAGGCAAACAGAGTTAAATAGAGTTAAACAGAGGCAAACAGAGTTTAGCAGAGTTAAACAGAGGCAAACAGAGTGAAATAGAGTTCGACAGAGGCAAACAGAGATCAATAGAGTTAATCAGAGGCATACAGAGTTCAACACAGTTAAACACGGGCAATTAGAGGGAAACAGAGTGAAACAGAGTTAAACAGAGGCATACAGATTTCAACAGAGTTAAACAGAGTCAAACAGAGGCAAACAGAAGGAAACAGAGTGAAACAGAGTTAGACGGAGGCATACAGCGTTAAACAGAGTTGAACAGAGGCATACAGAGTCAAATAGATTGAAACAGAGGCAAACAGAGTTGAACAGAGATAAAAAGTGTTCAACAGAGTTAAACACATGTAAACAGATGGAAACTAAGTGAAACAGAATTAAACCGAGGCAAACAGAGTTAAACAGAGTTGAACAGAGGCAAACAGAGTTAAACAGAGATAAACAGAGTTAAACAGAGGTAAAGAGAGGCGAACAGAGTTAAACAGAGTTAAACATAAGCAAAAGAGTTCAACAGAGTTGAACAGAGGCAAACAGAGTTAACCAGAGTTAAACAGAGGCAAACAGAGTTACACAGAGTTAAAAAGAGTTAAACAGAGGCAAACAGAGTTAAACAGCGTTAAACAGAGGCATACAGAGTTAAACAGAGATAAACAGATGCAAACAGAGTCAAACAGCGTTAAACAGAGGCATACAGAGTTCAACAGAGTTAAACACGGGCAAACAGAGGCATACAGAGTTCAACAGAGACAAACAGAGTTCAACAGAGTTAAACAGAGTTAAACAGAGGCATACAGAGTTAAACAGAGATAAACAGATGCAAACAGAGTTAAACAGCGTTAAACAGAGGCATACAGAGTTCAACAGAGTTAAACACGGGCAAACAGAGGCAAACAGAGTTCAACAGAGACAAACAGAGTTCAACAGAGTTAAACAGAGGCATACAGAGTTAAACAGAGTTGAACAGAGGCAAACAGAGTTAAATAGATTGATACAGAGGCAAACAGAGTTGAACGGAGATAATCAGATTTCAACAGATTTAAGCACAGGTAAACAGAGGGTAACAGAGTGAAACAGAGTTAAACCGAGGCAAACAGAGTTAAGCAGAGCTGAACAGAGGTAAACAGAGTTAAACAGAGTTAAACAGAGTGAAACAGAGGCAAAGAGAGGCGAACAGAGTTAAACAGAGTTAAACATAGGCAAACAGAGTTAAACAGAGTTAAACAGAGGCAAACAGAGTGAAAAACTGTTAAAGAGACGAAAACAGAGGTAAACAGAGGCAAACAGAGTTAAACAGAGTTGAACAGAGGCAAACAAGTTGAACAGAGTTAAACAGATGCAAACAGAGTGAAACAGAGTAAAACAGAGGTATACAGAGTTAAACAGATTGAAACAGAGGCATACAGAGTTAAACAGAGGTAAACAGAGGCATACAGAGTTCAACAGAGTTAAACACGGGCAAACAGAGTTCAACAGAGTCAAACAGAGTTCAACAGAGTTAAACAGAGTTGAACAGAGGCAAACAGAGTTAAATAGATTGAGACAGAGGCAAACAGAGTTGAACAGAGATAAACAGATTTCAACAGATTTAAACAAAGGTAAACAGAGGGAAACAGAGTTAAACAGAGGCAAACAGAGTTAAACAGAGTTAAACAGAGGCAAAGAGAGGCGAACAGAGTTAAACAGTTAAACATAGGCAAACAGAGTTAAACAGAGTTAAACATAGGCAAACAGAGTTAAACAGAGTTGAATAGAGGCAAACAGAGTTGAACAGAGTTAAACAGATGCAAACAGAGTTAAATGGAGTTCAACAGAGGCAAACAGAGTTAAATAGAGTTAATTGGAGGCAAACTGAGTTAAACAGAATTAAACTGACGCAAACAGATTTAAACATAGATGAACAGAGGCAAACAGATCTAAACAGAGTTAAACAGGGGCAAACATGTTTAAACAGATTTAAAGAGAGGCAAACAGAGTTGAACAGAGTTAAAAGAGGCATACAGAGTTAAAGAGAGTTAAAC
This sequence comes from Isurus oxyrinchus, assembly GCA_026770705.1. Lineage (NCBI taxonomy): Eukaryota > Metazoa > Chordata > Chondrichthyes > Lamniformes > Lamnidae > Isurus > Isurus oxyrinchus. The sequence goes on from JANJGN010002309.1 coordinate 12,814, forward strand.
AGAGGCAAACAGAGTTAAACAGAATTAAACAGAGGCAAACAGAGTTAAATAGATTGAAACAGAGGCAGACAGAGTTCAACAGAGATGAACAGCGTTCAACAGAGTTAAACAGAGTGAAACAGAGGCAAACAGAGGGAAACAGAGTGAAACAGAGTTAGACGGAGGCATACAGTGTTAAACAGATTTGAACAGAGGCAAACAGAGTTAAATAGAGTTAAACAGTGGCAAACAGAGTAAAACAGAATTAAACAGAGGCATACAGAGTTAAACAGAGTTAAACAGAGGAAAACAGAGTTAAACAGAGTTAAACAGAGTTAAACAGAGGTAAAGAGAGACGAACAGATTTAAACAGAGTTAAACATAGGCAAGCAGAGTTCAACAGAGTTAAATAGAGTAAAACACAGGGAAACAGATGGAAACGGAGTGAAACAGAGTAAAACCGAGGCAAACAGCGTTAAACAGAGTTAAACATAGTTAAACAGAGGCAAACGGAGTTAAACAGATTTAAACAGAGTTAAGCAGAGGTAAAGAGAGACGAACAGATTTAAACAGAGTTAAACATAGGCAAGCAGAGTTCAACAGAGTTAAATAGAGTTAAACACAGGGAAACAGATGGAAACGGAGTGAAACAGAGTAAAACCGAGGCAAACAGCGTTAAACAGAGTTAAACATAGTTAAACAGAGGCAAACGGAGTTAAACAGATTTAAACAGAGTTAAGCAGAGGTAAAGAGAGACGAACAGAGTTAAACAGAGTTAAACATAGGCAAGCAGAGTTCAACAGAGTTAATCAGAGTTAAACAGAGGGAAACAGATGGAAACTGAGTGAAACAGAGTTAAACAGAGGCAAACAGAGTTTAACAGCGTTAAAGAGAGGCAAGCAGAGTTAAATAGAGTTAAACAGAGGCAAACAGAGTTAAACAGAGTTAAACAGAGGCATACAGATTTAAACAGAGTTGAACATGGCACAAAGAGGTAAACAGAGTTCAAAAGAGGCAAACAGTGTTCAATAGAGTGAAACAGAGGCATGCAGAGTTAAACAGAGTTAACCAGAGGCAAACAGAGTTCAACAGAGATAAACTGAGTTCAACAGAGTTAAACAGAGTTAAACAGAGGCAAACAGAAGGAAACAGAGTGAAACAGAGTTAGACGGAGGCATACAGCGTTAAACAGAGTTGAACAGAGGCATACAGAGTCAAATAGATTGAAACAGAGGCAAACAGAGTTGAACAGAGATAAAAAGTGTTCAACAGAGTTAAACACATGTAAACAGATGGAAACTAAGTGAAACAGAGTTAAACCGAGGCAAACAGAGTTAAACAGAGTTGAACAGAGGCAAACAGAGTTAACAGAGTTAAACAGAGGTAAAGAGAGGCGAACAGGGTTAAACAGAGTTAAACATAAGCAAACAGAGTTCAACAGAGTTGAACAGAGGCAAACAGATTTAAACAGAGATAAACAGAGTTAAACAGAGGTAAAGAAAAGGCGAATAGAGTTAAACAGAGTTAAACAGAAGCAAACAGAGTTCAACAGCGTTGAACAGAGGCAAACAGAGTTAACCAGAGTTAAACAGAGGCAAACAGAGTCAAACAGCGTTAAACAGAGGCAAACAGAGTTAAATAGAGTTAAACAGAGGCAAACAGAGTTTAGCAGAGTTAAACAGAGGCAAACAGAGTGAAATAGAGTTCGACAGAGGCAAACAGAGATCAATAGAGTTAATCAGAGGCATACAGAGTTCAACACAGTTAAACACGGGCAATTAGAGGGAAACAGAGTGAAACAGAGTTAAACAGAGGCATACAGATTTCAACAGAGTTAAACAGAGTCAAACAGAGGCAAACAGAAGGAAACAGAGTGAAACAGAGTTAGACGGAGGCATACAGCGTTAAACAGAGTTGAACAGAGGCATACAGAGTCAAATAGATTGAAACAGAGGCAAACAGAGTTGAACAGAGATAAAAAGTGTTCAACAGAGTTAAACACATGTAAACAGATGGAAACTAAGTGAAACAGAATTAAACCGAGGCAAACAGAGTTAAACAGAGTTGAACAGAGGCAAACAGAGTTAAACAGAGATAAACAGAGTTAAACAGAGGTAAAGAGAGGCGAACAGAGTTAAACAGAGTTAAACATAAGCAAAAGAGTTCAACAGAGTTGAACAGAGGCAAACAGAGTTAACCAGAGTTAAACAGAGGCAAACAGAGTTACACAGAGTTAAAAAGAGTTAAACAGAGGCAAACAGAGTTAAACAGCGTTAAACAGAGGCATACAGAGTTAAACAGAGATAAACAGATGCAAACAGAGTCAAACAGCGTTAAACAGAGGCATACAGAGTTCAACAGAGTTAAACACGGGCAAACAGAGGCATACAGAGTTCAACAGAGACAAACAGAGTTCAACAGAGTTAAACAGAGTTAAACAGAGGCATACAGAGTTAAACAGAGATAAACAGATGCAAACAGAGTTAAACAGCGTTAAACAGAGGCATACAGAGTTCAACAGAGTTAAACACGGGCAAACAGAGGCAAACAGAGTTCAACAGAGACAAACAGAGTTCAACAGAGTTAAACAGAGGCATACAGAGTTAAACAGAGTTGAACAGAGGCAAACAGAGTTAAATAGATTGATACAGAGGCAAACAGAGTTGAACGGAGATAATCAGATTTCAACAGATTTAAGCACAGGTAAACAGAGGGTAACAGAGTGAAACAGAGTTAAACCGAGGCAAACAGAGTTAAGCAGAGCTGAACAGAGGTAAACAGAGTTAAACAGAGTTAAACAGAGTGAAACAGAGGCAAAGAGAGGCGAACAGAGTTAAACAGAGTTAAACATAGGCAAACAGAGTTAAACAGAGTTAAACAGAGGCAAACAGAGTGAAAAACTGTTAAAGAGACGAAAACAGAGGTAAACAGAGGCAAACAGAGTTAAACAGAGTTGAACAGAGGCAAACAAGTTGAACAGAGTTAAACAGATGCAAACAGAGTGAAACAGAGTAAAACAGAGGTATACAGAGTTAAACAGATTGAAACAGAGGCATACAGAGTTAAACAGAGGTAAACAGAGGCATACAGAGTTCAACAGAGTTAAACACGGGCAAACAGAGTTCAACAGAGTCAAACAGAGTTCAACAGAGTTAAACAGAGTTGAACAGAGGCAAACAGAGTTAAATAGATTGAGACAGAGGCAAACAGAGTTGAACAGAGATAAACAGATTTCAACAGATTTAAACAAAGGTAAACAGAGGGAAACAGAGTTAAACAGAGGCAAACAGAGTTAAACAGAGTTAAACAGAGGCAAAGAGAGGCGAACAGAGTTAAACAGTTAAACATAGGCAAACAGAGTTAAACAGAGTTAAACATAGGCAAACAGAGTTAAACAGAGTTGAATAGAGGCAAACAGAGTTGAACAGAGTTAAACAGATGCAAACAGAGTTAAATGGAGTTCAACAGAGGCAAACAGAGTTAAATAGAGTTAATTGGAGGCAAACTGAGTTAAACAGAATTAAACTGACGCAAACAGATTTAAACATAGATGAACAGAGGCAAACAGATCTAAACAGAGTTAAACAGGGGCAAACATGTTTAAACAGATTTAAAGAGAGGCAAACAGAGTTGAACAGAGTTAAAAGAGGCATACAGAGTTAAAGAGAGTTAAACAGAGGCAAACAGAGTTAAACAGAATTAAACAGAGGCAAACAGAGTTAAATAGATTGAAACAGAGGCAGACAGAGTTCAACAGAGATGAACAGCGTTCAACAGAGTTAAACAGAGTGAAACAGAGGCAAACAGAGGGAAACAGAGTGAAACAGAGTTAGACGGAGGCATACAGTGTTAAACAGATTTGAACAGAGGCAAACAGAGTTAAATAGAGTTAAACAGTGGCAAACAGAGTAAAACAGAATTAAACAGAGGCATACAGAGTTAAACAGAGTTAAACAGAGGAAAACAGAGTTAAACAGAGTTAAACAGAGTTAAACAGAGGTAAAGAGAGACGAACAGATTTAAACAGAGTTAAACATAGGCAAGCAGAGTTCAACAGAGTTAAATAGAGTAAAACACAGGGAAACAGATGGAAACGGAGTGAAACAGAGTAAAACCGAGGCAAACAGCGTTAAACAGAGTTAAACATAGTTAAACAGAGGCAAACGGAGTTAAACAGATTTAAACAGAGTTAAGCAGAGGTAAAGAGAGACGAACAGATTTAAACAGAGTTAAACATAGGCAAGCAGAGTTCAACAGAGTTAAATAGAGTTAAACACAGGGAAACAGATGGAAACGGAGTGAAACAGAGTAAAACCGAGGCAAACAGCGTTAAACAGAGTTAAACATAGTTAAACAGAGGCAAACGGAGTTAAACAGATTTAAACAGAGTTAAGCAGAGGTAAAGAGAGACGAACAGAGTTAAACAGAGTTAAACATAGGCAAGCAGAGTTCAACAGAGTTAATCAGAGTTAAACAGAGGGAAACAGATGGAAACTGAGTGAAACAGAGTTAAACAGAGGCAAACAGAGTTTAACAGCGTTAAAGAGAGGCAAGCAGAGTTAAATAGAGTTAAACAGAGGCAAACAGAGTTAAACAGAGTTAAACAGAGGCATACAGATTTAAACAGAGTTGAACATGGCACAAAGAGGTAAACAGAGTTCAAAAGAGGCAAACAGTGTTCAATAGAGTGAAACAGAGGCATGCAGAGTTAAACAGAGTTAACCAGAGGCAAACAGAGTTCAACAGAGATAAACTGAGTTCAACAGAGTTAAACAGAGTTAAACAGAGGCAAACAGAAGGAAACAGAGTGAAACAGAGTTAGACGGAGGCATACAGCGTTAAACAGAGTTGAACAGAGGCATACAGAGTCAAATAGATTGAAACAGAGGCAAACAGAGTTGAACAGAGATAAAAAGTGTTCAACAGAGTTAAACACATGTAAACAGATGGAAACTAAGTGAAACAGAGTTAAACCGAGGCAAACAGAGTTAAACAGAGTTGAACAGAGGCAAACAGAGTTAACAGAGTTAAACAGAGGTAAAGAGAGGCGAACAGGGTTAAACAGAGTTAAACATAAGCAAACAGAGTTCAACAGAGTTGAACAGAGGCAAACAGATTTAAACAGAGATAAACAGAGTTAAACAGAGGTAAAGAAAAGGCGAATAGAGTTAAACAGAGTTAAACAGAGGTAAAGAAAAGGCGAATAGAGTTAAACAGAGTTAAACAGAAGCAAACAGAGTTCAACAGCGTTGAACAGAGGCAAACAGAGTTAACCAGAGTTAAACAGAGGCAAACAGAGTCAAACAGCGTTAAACAGAGGCAAACAGAGTTAAATAGAGTTAAACAGAGGCAAACAGAGTTTAGCAGAGTTAAACAGAGGCAAACAGAGTGAAATAGAGTTCGACAGAGGCAAACAGAGATCAATAGAGTTAATCAGAGGCATACAGAGTTCAACACAGTTAAACACGGGCAATTAGAGGGAAACAGAGTGAAACAGAGTTAAACAGAGGCATACAGATTTCAACAGAGTTAAACAGAGTCAAACAGAGGCAAACAGAAGGAAACAGAGTGAAACAGAGTTAGACGGAGGCATACAGCGTTAAACAGAGTTGAACAGAGGCATACAGAGTCAAATAGATTGAAACAGAGGCAAACAGAGTTGAACAGAGATAAAAAGTGTTCAACAGAGTTAAACACATGTAAACAGATGGAAACTAAGTGAAACAGAATTAAACCGAGGCAAACAGAGTTAAACAGAGTTGAACAGAGGCAAACAGAGTTAAACAGAGATAAACAGAGTTAAACAGAGGTAAAGAGAGGCGAACAGAGTTAAACAGAGTTAAACATAAGCAAAAGAGTTCAACAGAGTTGAACAGAGGCAAACAGAGTTAACCAGAGTTAAACAGAGGCAAACAGAGTTACACAGAGTTAAAAAGAGTTAAACAGAGGCAAACAGAGTTAAACAGCGTTAAACAGAGGCAAACAGAGTTAAACAGAGGCAAACAGAGTTTAGCAGAGTTAAACAGAGGCAAACAGCGTTAAATAGAGTTCGACAGAGGCATACAGAGTTCAACACAGTTAAACACGGGCAATCAGAGGGAAACAGAGTGAAACAGAGTTAAACAGAGGCATACAGAGTTAAACAGAGGCATACAGAGTTAAACAGAGTTAACCAGATGCAAACAGAGTTAAACAGCGTTAAACAGAGGCATACAGAGTTCAACAGATTTAAACAGAGGTAAACAGAGTTAAACAGAGTTAAACAGAGTTAAACAGAGGCAAACAGAGTTTAACAGAGTTAAACAGAGTTAAATAGAGTTCGACAGAGGCAAACAGAGTTCAATAGAGTTAATCAGAGGCATACAGAGTTCAACACAGTTAAACACGGGCAATCAGAGGGAAACAGAGTGAAACAGAGTTAAACAGAGGCATACATAGTTCAACAGAGTTAAACAGAGGCATACAGAGTTAAACAGAGATAAACAGATGCAAACAGAGTTAAACAGCGTTAAACAGAGGCATACAGAGTTCAACAGAGTAAAACACGGGCAAACAGAGGCAAATAGAGTTCAACAGAGACAAACAGAGTTCAACAGAGTTAAGCAGAGTTAAACAGAGGCATACAGAGTTAAACAGAGTTGAACAGAGGCAAACAGAGTTAAATAGATTGAGACAGAGGCAAACAGAGTTGAACAGAGATAAACAGATTTCAGCAGATTTAAGCACTGGTAAACAGAGGGTATGAGAGGGAAACAGAGTTAAACCGAGGCAAACAGAGTTAAACAGAGCTGAACAGAGGTAAACAGAGTTAAACAGAGTGAAACAGAGGCAAAGAGAGGCGAACAGAGTTAAACAGAGTTAAACAGAGGCAAGCAGAGTTAAATTGATTGAAAAAGAGGCAAACAGAGTTCAACAGAGACATACAGCGTTCAACAGAGTTAAACAGAGGCAAACAGAGGGAAATAGAGTGAAACAGAGTTAAACAGAGGCATACAGAGTTAAACGGAGTTAGACACAGGCATACAGAGTTAAACAGAGATAAACAGATGCAAACAGAGTCAAACAGCGTTAAACAGAGGCATACAGAGTTCAACAGAGTTAAACACGGGCAAACAGAGGCATACAGAGTTCAACAGAGACAAACAGAGTTCAACAGAGTTAAACAGAGTTAAACAGAGGCATACAGAGTTAAACAGAGATAAACAGATGCAAACAGAGTTAAACAGCGTTAAACAGAGGCATACAGAGTTCAACAGAGTTAAACACGGGCAAACAGAGGCAAACAGAGTTCAACAGAGACAAACAGAGTTCAACAGAGTTAAACAGAGGCATACAGAGTTAAACAGAGTTGAACAGAGGCAAACAGAGTTAAATAGATTGATACAGAGGCAAACAGAGTTGAACGGAGATAATCAGATTTCAACAGATTTAAGCACAGGTAAACAGAGGGTAACAGAGTGAAACAGAGTTAAACCGAGGCAAACAGAGTTAAGCAGAGCTGAACAGAGGTAAACAGAGTTAAACAGAGTTAAACAGAGGCAAAGAGAGGCGAACAGAGTTAAACAGAGTTAAACATAGGCAAACAGAGTTAAACAGAGTTAAACAGAGGCAAACAGAGTGAAAAACTGTTAAAGAGACGAAAACAGAGGTAAACAGAGGCAAACAGAGTTAAACAGAGTTGAACAGAGGCAAACAAGTTAAACAGAGTTAAACAGATGCAAACAGAGTGAAACAGAGTAAAACAGAGGTATACAGAGTTGAACAGATTTAAACAGAGGCATACAGAGTTAAACAGAGGTAAACAGAGGCATACAGAGTTCAACAGAGTTAAACACGGGCAAACAGAGTTCAACAGAGTCAAACAGAGTTCAACAGAGTTAAACAGAGTTAAACAGAGGTATACAGAGTTAAACAGAGTTGAACAGAGGCAAACAGAGTTAAATAGATTGAGACAGAGGCAAACAGAGTTGAACAGAGATAAACAGATTTCAACAGATTTAAACAAAGGTAAACAGAGGGAAACAGAGTTAAACAGAGGCAAACAGAGTTAAACAGAGTTAAACAGAGCAAAGAGAGGCGAACAGAGTTAAACAGTTAAACATAGGCAAACAGAGTTAAACAGAGTCAAACAGAGGCAAAGAGAGGCGAACAGAGTTAAACAGAGTTAAACATCGGCAAACAGAGTTAAACAGAGTTGAATAGAGGCAAACAGAGTTGAACAGAGTTAAACAGATGCAAACAGAGTTAAATGGAGTTCAACAGAGGCAAACAGAGTTAAATAGAGTTAATTGGAGGCAAACTGAGTTAAACAGAATTAAACTGACGCAAACAGATTTAAACATAGATGAACAGAGGCAAAGAGATCTAAACAGAGTTAAACAGGGGCAAACATGTTTAAACAGATTTAAAGAGAGGCAAACAGAGTTGAACAGAGTTAAAAGAGGCATACAGAGTTAAAGAGAGTTAAACAGAGGCAAACAGAGTTAAACAGCGTTAAACGGAGGCAAACAGAGTTTAATAGAGTTAAACAGTGGCAAACAGAGTTAAACAGAATTAAACAGAGGCAAACAGAGTTAAATAGATTGAAACAGAGGCAGACAGAGTTCAACAGAGATGAACAGAGTTCAACAGAGTTAAACAGAGTGAAACAGAGGCAAACAGAGGGAAACAGAGTGAAACAGAGTTAGACGGAGGCATACAGTGTTAAACAGATTTGAACAGAGGCAAACAGAGTTAAATAGAGTTAAACAGTGGCAAACAGAGTAAAACAGAATTAAACAGAGGCATACAGAGTTAAACAGAGTTAAACAGAGGAAAACAGAGTTAAACAGAGTTAAACAGAGTTAAACAGAGGTAAAGAGAGACGAACAGATTTAAACAGAGTTAAACATAGGCAAGCAGAGTTCAACAGAGTTAAATAGAGTTAAACACAGGGAAACAGATGGAAACGGAGTGAAACAGAGTAAAACCGAGGCAAACAGCGTTAAACAGAGTTAAACATAGTTAAACAGAGGCAAACGGAGTTAAACAGATTTAAACAGAGTTAAGCAGAGGTAAAGAGAGACGAACAGAGTTAAACAGAGTTAAACATAGGCAAGCAGAGTTCAACAGAGTTAATCAGAGTTAAACAGAGGGAAACAGATGGAAACTGAGTGAAACAGAGTTAAACAGAGGCAAACAGAGTTTAACAGCGTTAAAGAGAGGCAAGCAGAGTTAAATAGAGTTAAACAGAGGCAAACAGAGTTAAACAGAGTTAAACAGAGGCATACAGATTTAAACAGAGTTGAACATGGCACAAAGAGGTAAACAGAGTTCAAAAGAGGCAAACAGTGTTCAATAGAGTGAAACAGAGGCATGCAGAGTTAAACAGAGTTAACCAGAGGCAAACAGAGTTCAACAGAGATAAACTGAGTTCAACAGAGTTAAACAGAGTTAAACAGAGGCAAACAGAAGGAAACAGAGTGAAACAGAGTTAGACGGAGGCATACAGCGTTAAACAGAGTTGAACAGAGGCATACAGAGTCAAATAGATTGAAACAGAGGCAAACAGAGTTGAACAGAGATAAAAAGTGTTCAACAGAGTTAAACACATGTAAACAGATGGAAACTAAGTGAAACAGAGTTAAACCGAGGCAAACAGAGTTAAACAGAGTTGAACAGAGGCAAACAGAGTTAACAGAGTTAAACAGAGGTAAAGAGAGGCGAACAGAGTTAAACAGAGTTAAACATAAGCAAACAGAGTTCAACAGAGTTGAACAGAGGCAAACAGATTTAAACAGAGATAAACAGAGTTAAACAGAGGTAAAGAAAAGGCGAACAGAGTTAAACAGAGTTAAACATAAGCAAACAGAGTTCAACAGAGTTGAACAGAGGCAAACAGAGTTAACCAGAGTTAAACAGAGGCAAACAGAGTCAAACAGCGTTAAACAGAGGCAAACAGAGTTAAATAGAGTTAAACAGAGGCAAACAGAGTTTAGCAGAGTTAAACAGAGGCAAACAGAGTGAAATAGAGTTCGACAGAGGCAAACAGAGATCAATAGAGTTAATCAGAGGCATACAGAGTTCAACACAGTTAAACACGGGCAATTAGAGGGAAACAGAGTGAAACAGAGTTAAACAGAGGCATACAGAGTTCAACAGAGTTAAACAGAGTCAAACAGAGGCAAACAGAAGGAAACAGAGTGAAACAGAGTTAGACGGAGGCATACAGCGTTAAACAGAGTTGAACAGAGGCATACAGAGTCAAATAGATTGAAACAGAGGCAAACAGAGTTGAACAGAGATAAAAAGTGTTCAACAGAGTTAAACACATGTAAACAGATGGAAACTAAGTGAAACAGAATTAAACCGAGGCAAACAGAGTTAAACAGAGTTGAACAGAGGCAAACAGAGTTAAACAGAGATAAACAGATTTAAACAGAGGTAAAGAGAGGCGAACAGAGTTAAACAGAGTTAAACATAAGCAAAAGAGTTCGACAGAGTTGAACAGAGGCAAACAGAGTTAACCAGAGTTAAACAGAGGCAAACAGAGTTACACAGAGTTAAAAAGAGTTAAACAGAGGCAAACAGAGTTAAACAGCGTTAAACAGAGGCAAACTTAGTTAAACAGAGGCAAACAGAGTTTAGCAGAGTTAAACAGAGGCAAACAGCGTTAAATAGAGTTCGACAGAGGCATACAGAGTTCAACACAGTTAAACACGGGCAATCAGAGGGCAACAGAGTGAAACAGAGTTAAACATAGTTCAACAGAGTTAAACAGAGGCATACAGAGTTAAACAGAGTTAACCAGATGCAAACAGAGTTAAACAGCGTTAAACAGAGGCATACAGAGTTCAACAGAGTTAAACAGAGGTAAACAGAGTTAAACAGAGTTAAACAGAGGCAAACAGAGTTTAGCAGAGTTAAACAGAGTTAAATAGAGTTCGACAGAGGCAAACAGAGTTCAATAGAGTTAATCAGAGGCATACAGAGTTCAACACAGTTAAACACGGGCAATCAGAGGGAAACAGAGTGAAACAGAGTTAAACAGAGGCATACATAGTTCAACAGAGTTAAACAGAGGCATACAGAGTTAAACAGAGATAAACAGATGCAAACAGAGTTAAACAGCGTTAAACAGAGGCATACAGAGTTCAACAGAGTTAAACACGGGCAAACAGAGGCAAACAGAGTTCAACAGAGACAAACAGAGTTCAACAGAGTTAAGCAGAGTTAAACAGAGGCATACAGAGTTAAACAGAGTTGAACAGAGGCAAACAGAGTTAAATAGATTGAGACAGAGGCAAACAGAGTTGAACAGAGATAAACAGATTTCAGCAGATTTAAGCACTGGTAAACAGAGGGTAAGAGAGGGAAACAGAGTTAAACCGAGGCAAACAGAGTTAAACAGAGCTGAACAGAGGTAAACAGAGTTAAACAGAGTGAAACAGAGGCAAAGAGAGGCGAACAGAGTTAAACAGAGTTAAACAGAGGCAAGCAGAGTTAAATTGATTGAAAAAGAGGCAAACAGAGTTCAACAGAGACATACAGCGTTCAACAGAGTTAAACAGAGGCAAACAGAGGGAAATAGAGTGAAACAGAGTTAAACAGAGGCATACAGAGTTAAACGGAGTTAAACACAGGCATACAGAGTTAAACAGAGATAAACAGATGCAAACAGAGTCAAACAGCGTTAAACAGAGGCATACAGAGTTCAACAGAGTTAAACACGGGCAAACAGAGGCATACAGAGTTCAACAGAGACAAACAGAGTTCAACAGAGTTAAACAGAGTTAAACAGAGGCATACAGAGTTAAACAGAGATAAACAGATGCAAACAGAGTTAAACAGCGTTAAACAGAGGCATACAGAGTTCAACAGAGACAAACAGAGTTCAACAGAGTTAAACAGAGGCATACAGAGTTAAACAGAGTTGAACAGAGGCAAACAGAGTTAAATAGATTGATACAGAGGCAAACAGAGTTGAAGGAGATAATCAGATTTCAACAGATTTAAGCACAGGTAAACAGAGGGTAACAGAGTGAAACAGAGTTAAACCGAGGCAAACAGAGTTAAGCAGAGCTGACCAGAGGTAAACAGAGTTAAACAGAGTTAAACAGAGTGAAACAGAGGCAAAGAGAGGCGAACAGAGTTAAACAGAGTTAAACATAGGCAAACAGAGTTAAACAGAGTTAAACAGAGGCAAACAGAGTGAAAAACTGTTAAAGAGACGAAAACAGAGGTAAACAGAGGCAAACAGAGTTAAACAGAGTTGAACAGAGGCAAACAACTTAAACAGAGTTAAACAGATGCAAACAGAGTGAAACAGAGTAAAACAGAGGTATACAGAGTTAAACAGATTTAAACAGAGGCATACAGAGTTAAACAGAGGTAAACAGAGGCATACAGAGTTCAACAGAGTTAAACACGGGCAAACAGAGTTCAACAGAGTCAAACAGAGTTCAACAGAGTTAAACAGAGTTAAACAGAGGTATACAGAGTTAAACAGAGTTGAACAGAGGCAAACAGAGTTAAATAGATTGAGACAGAGGCAAACAGAGTTGAACAGAGATAAACAGATTTCAACAGATTTAAACAAAGGTAAACAGAGGGAAACAGAGTTAAACAGAGGCAAACAGAGTTAAACAGAGTTAAACAGAGGCAAAGAGAGGCGAACAGAGTTAAACAGTTAAACATAGGCAAACAGAGTTAAACAGAGTCAAACAGAGGCAAAGAGAGGCGAACAGAGTTAAACAGAGTTAAACATCGGCAAACAGAGTTAAACAGAGTTGAATAGAGGCAAACAGAGTTGAACAGAGTTAAACAGATGCAAACAGAGTTAAATGGAGTTCAACAGAGGCAAACACAGTTAAATAGAGTTAATTGGAGGCAAACTGAGTTAAACAGAATTAAACTGACGCAAACAGATTTAAACATAGATGAACAGAGGCAAACAGATCTAAACAGAGTTAAACAGGGGCAAACATGTTTAAACAGATTTAAAGAGAGGCAAACAGAGTTGAACAGAGTTAAAAGAGGCATACAGAGTTAAAGAGAGTTAAACAGAGGCAAACAGAGTTAAACAGCGTTAAACGGAGGCAAACAGAGTTTAATAGAGTTAAACAGTGGCAAACAGAGTTAAACAGAATTAAACAGAGGCAAACAGAGTTAAATAGATTGAAACAGAGGCAGACAGAGTTCAACAGAGATGAACAGAGTTCAACAGAGTTAAACAGAGTGAAACAGAGGCAAACAGAGGGAAACAGAGTGAAACAGAGTTAGACGGAGGCATGCAGTGTTAAACAGATTTGAACAGAGGCAAACAGAGTTAAATAGAGTTAAACAGTGGCAAACAGAGTAAAACAGAATTAAACAGAGGCATACAGAGTTAAACAGAGTTAAACAGAGGAAAACAGAGTTAAACAGAGTTAAACAGAGGTAAAGAGAGATGAACAGATTTAAACAGAGTTAAACATAGGCAAGCAGAGTTCAACAGAGTTAAATAGAGTTAAACACAGGGAAACAGATGGAAACGGAGTGAAACAGAGTAAAACCGAGGCAAACAGCGTTAAACAGAGTTAAACATAGTTAAACAGAGGCAAACGGAGTTAAACAGATTTAAACAGAGTTAAGCAGAGGTAAAGAGAGACGAGCAGAGTTAAACAGAGTTAAACATAGGCAAGCAGAGTTCAACAGAGTTAATCAGAGTTAAACAGAGGGAAACAGATGGAAACTGAGTGAAACAGAGTTAAACAGAGGCAAACAGAGTTTAACAGCGTTAAAGAGAGGCAAGCAGAGTTAAATAGAGTTAAACAGAGGCAAACAGAGTTAAACAGAGTTACACAGAGGCATACAGATTTAAACAGAGTTGAACATGGCACAAAGAGGTAAACAGAGTTCAAAAGAGGCAAACAGTGTTCAATAGAGTGAAACAGAGGCATGCAGAGTTAAACAGAGTTAACCAGAGGCAAACAGAGTTCAACAGAGATAAACTGAGTTCAACAGAGTTAAACAGAGTTAAACAGAGGCAAACAGAAGGAAACAGAGTGAAACAGAGTTAGACGGAGGCATACAGCGTTAAACAGAGTTGAACAGAGGCATAAGAGTCAAATAGATTGAAACAGAGGCAAACAGAGTTGAACAGAGATAAAAAGTGTTCAACAGAGTTAAACACATGTAAACAGATGGAAACTAAGTGAAACAGAGTTAAACCGAGGCAAACAGAGTTAAACAGAGTTAAACAGAGGTAAAGAAAAGGCGAACAGAGTTAAACAGAGTTAAACATAAGCAAACAGAGTTCAACAGAGTTGCACAGAGGCAAACAGAGTTAACCAGAGTTAAACAGAGGCAAACAGAGTTAAACAGCGTTAAACAGAGGCAAACAGAGTTAAATAGAGTTAAACAGAGGCAAACAGAGTTTAGCAGAGTTAAACAGAGGCAAACAGAGTGAAATAGAGTTCGACAGAGGCAAACAGAGATCAATAGAGTTAATCAGAGGCATACAGAGTTCAACACAGTTAAACACGGGCAATCAGAGGGAAACAGAGTTCAACAGAGACAAACAGAGTTCAACAGAGTTAAGCAGAGTTAAACAGAGGCATACAGAGTTAAACAGAGTTGAACAGAGGCAAACAGAGTTAAATAGATTGAGACAGAGGCAAACAGAGTTGAACAGAGATAAACAGATTTCAGCAGATTTAAGCACTGGTAAACAGAGGGTAAGAGAGGGAAACAGAGTTAAACCGAGGCAAACAGAGTTAAACAGAGCTGAACAGAGGTAAACAGAGTTAAACAGAGTGAAACAGAGGCAAAGAGAGGCGAACAGAGTTAAACAGAGTTAAACAGAGGCAAGCAGAGTTAAATTGATTGAAAAAGAGGCAAACAGAGTTCAACAGAGACATACAGCGTTCAACAGAGTTAAACAGAGGCAAACAGAGGGAAATAGAGTGAAACAGAGTTAAACAGAGGCATACAGAGTTAAACAGAGTTAAACACAGGCATACAGAGTTAAACAGAGATAAACAGATGCAAACAGAGTCAAACAGCGTTAAACAGAGGCATACAGAGTTCAACAGAGTTAAACACGGGCAAACAGAGGCATACAGAGTTCAACAGAGACAAACAGAGTTCAACAGAGTTAAACAGAGTTAAACAGAGGCATACAGAGTTAAACAGAGATAAACAGATGCAAACAGAGTTAAACAGCGTTAAACAGAGGCATACAGAGTTCAACAGAGACAAACAGAGTTCAACAGAGTTAAACAGAGGCATACAGAGTTAAACAGAGTTGAACAGAGGCAAACAGAGTTAAATAGATTGATACAGAGGCAAACAGAGTTGAAGGAGATAATCAGATTTCAACAGATTTAAGCACAGGTAAACAGAGGGTAACAGAGTGAAACAGAGTTAAACCGAGGCAAACAGAGTTAAGCAGAGCTGACCAGAGGTAAACAGAGTTAAACAGAGTTAAACAGAGTGAAACAGAGGCAAAGAGAGGCGAACAGAGTTAAACAGAGTTAAACATAGGCAAACAGAGTTAAACAGAGTTAAACAGAGGCAAACAGAGTGAAAAACTGTTAAAGAGACGAAAACAGAGGTAAACAGAGGCAAACAGAGTTAAACAGAGTTGAACAGAGGCAAACAACTTAAACAGAGTTAAACAGATGCAAACAGAGTGAAACAGAGTAAAACAGAGGTATACAGAGTTAAACAGATTTAAACAGAGGCATACAGAGTTAAACAGAGGTAAACAGAGGCATACAGAGTTCAACAGAGTTAAACACGGGCAAACAGAGTTCAACAGAGTCAAACAGAGTTCAACAGAGTTAAACAGAGTTAAACAGAGGTATACAGAGTTAAACAGAGTTGAACAGAGGCAAACAGAGTTAAATAGATTGAGACAGAGGCAAACAGAGTTGAACAGAGATAAACAGATTTCAACAGATTTAAACAAAGGTAAACAGAGGGAAACAGAGTTAAACAGAGGCAAACAGAGTTAAACAGAGTTAAACAGAGGCAAAGAGAGGCGAACAGAGTTAAACAGTTAAACATAGGCAAACAGAGTTAAACAGAGTCAAACAGAGGCAAAGAGAGGCGAACAGAGTTAAACAGAGTTAAACATCGGCAAACAGAGTTAAACAGAGTTGAATAGAGGCAAACAGAGTTGAACAGAGTTAAACAGATGCAAACAGAGTTAAATGGAGTTCAACAGAGGCAAACACAGTTAAATAGAGTTAATTGGAGGCAAACTGAGTTAAACAGAATTAAACTGATGCAAACAGATTTAAACATAGATGAACAGAGGCAAACAGATCTAAACAGAGTTAAACAGGGGCAAACATGTTTAAACAGATTTAAAGAGAGGCAAACAGAGTTGAACAGAGTTAAAAGAGGCATACAGAGTTAAAGAGAGTTAAACAGAGGCAAACAGAGTTAAACAGCGTTAAACGGAGGCAAACAGAGTTTAATAGAGTTAAACAGTGGCAAACAGAGTTAAACAGAATTAAACAGAGGCAAACAGAGTTAAATAGATTGAAACAGAGGCAGACAGAGTTCAACAGAGATGAACAGAGTTCAACAGAGTTAAACAGAGTGAAACAGAGGCAAACAGAGGGAAACAGAGTGAAACAGAGTTAGACGGAGGCATGCAGTGTTAAACAGATTTGAACAGAGGCAAACAGAGTTAAATAGAGTTAAACAGTGGCAAACAGAGTAAAACAGAATTAAACAGAGGCATACAGAGTTAAACAGAGTTAAACAGAGGAAAACAGAGTTAAACAGAGTTAAACAGAGTTAAACAGAGGTAAAGAGAGATGAACAGATTTAAACAGAGTTAAACATAGGCAAGCAGAGTTCAACAGAGTTAAATAGAGTTAAACACAGGGAAACAGATGGAAACGGAGTGAAACAGAGTAAAACCGAGGCAAACAGCGTTAAACAGAGTTAAACATAGTTAAACAGAGGCAAACGGAGTTAAACAGATTTAAACAGAGTTAAGCAGAGGTAAAGAGAGACGAGCAGAGTTAAACAGAGTTAAACATAGGCAAGCAGAGTTCAACAGAGTTAATCAGAGTTAAACAGAGGGAAACAGATGGAAACTGAGTGAAACAGAGTTAAACAGAGGCAAACAGAGTTTAACAGCGTTAAAGAGAGGCAAGCAGAGTTAAATAGAGTTAAACAGAGGCAAACAGAGTTAAACAGAGTTACACAGAGGCATACAGATTTAAACAGAGTTGAACATGGCACAAAGAGGTAAACAGAGTTCAAAAGAGGCAAACAGTGTTCAATAGAGTGAAACAGAGGCATGCAGAGTTAAACAGAGTTAACCAGAGGCAAACAGAGTTCAACAGAGATAAACTGAGTTCAACAGAGTTAAACAGAGTTAAACAGAGGCAAACAGAAGGAAACAGAGTGAAACAGAGTTAGACGGAGGCATACAGCGTTAAACAGAGTTGAACAGAGGCATACAGAGTCAAATAGATTGAAACAGAGGCAAACAGAGTTGAACAGAGATAAAAAGTGTTCAACAGAGTTAAACACATGTAAACAGATGGAAACTAAGTGAAACAGAGTTAAACCGAGGCAAACAGAGTTAAACAGAGTTAAACAGAGGTAAAGAAAAGGCGAACAGAGTTAAACAGAGTTAAACATAAGCAAACAGAGTTCAACAGAGTTGCACAGAGGCAAACAGAGTTAACCAGAGTTAAACAGAGGCAAACAGAGTTAAACAGCGTTAAACAGAGGCAAACAGAGTTAAATAGAGTTAAACAGAGGCAAACAGAGTTTAGCAGAGTTAAACAGAGGCAAACAGAGTGAAATAGAGTTCGACAGAGGCAAACAGAGATCAATAGAGTTAATCAGAGGCATACAGAGTTCAACACAGTTAAACACGGGCAATCAGAGGGAAACAGAGTGAAACAGAGTTAAACAAAGGCATACAGAGTTCAACAGAGTTAAACAGAATCAAACAGAGGCAAACAGAAGGAAACAGAGTGAAACAGAGTTAGACGGAGGCATACAGCGTTAAACAGAGTTGAACAGAGGCATACAGAGTCAAATAGATTGAAACAGAGGCAAACAGAGTTGAACAGAGATAAAAAGTGTTCAACAGAGTTAAACACATGTAAACAGATGGAAACTAAGTGAAACAGAATTAAACCGAGGCAAACAGAGTTAAACAGAGTTGAACAGAGGCAAACAGAGTTAAACAGAGATAAACAGAGTTAAACAGAGGTAAAGAGAGGCGAACAGAGTTAAACAGAGTTAAACATAAGCAAAAGAGTTCAACAGAGTTGAACAGAGGCAAACAGAGTTAACCAGAGTTAAACAGAGGCAAACAGAGTTACACAGAGTTAAAAAGAGTTAAACAGAGGCAAACAGAGTTAAACAGCGTTAAACAGAGGCAAACTTAGTTAAACAGAGGCAAACAGAGTTTAGCAGAGTTAAACAGAGGCAAACAGCGTTAAATAGAGTTCGACAGAGGCATACAGAGTTCAACACAGTTAAACACGGGCAATCAGAGGGAAACAGAGTGAAACAGAGTTAAACAGAGTTCAACAGAGTTAAACAGAGGCATACAGAGTTAAACAGAGATAACCAGATGCAAACAGAGTTAAACAGCGTTAAACAGAGGCATACAGATTTCAACAGAGTTAAACAGAGGTAAACAGAGTTAAACAGAGTTAAACAGAGGCAAACAGAGTTTAGCAGAGTTAAACAGAGTTAAATAGAGTTCGACAGAGGCAAACAGAGTTCAATAGAGTTAATCAGAGGCATACAGAGTTCAACACAGTTAAACACGGGCAATCAGAGGGAAACAGAGTGAAACAGAGTTAAACAGAGGCATACATAGTTCAACAGAGTTAAACAGAGGCATACAGAGTTAAACAGAGATAAACAGATGCAAACAGAGTTAAACAGCGTTAAACAGAGGCATACAGAGTTCAACAGAGTTAAACACGGGCAAACAGAGGCAAACAGAGTTCAACAGAGACAAACAGAGTTCAACAGAGTTAAGCAGAGTTAAACAGAGGCATACAGAGTTAAACAGAGTTGAACAGAGGCAAACAGAGTTAAATAGATTGAGACAGAGGCAAACAGAGTTGAACAGAGATAAACAGATTTCAGCAGATTTAAGCACTGGTAAACAGAGGGTAAGAGAGGGAAACAGAGTTAAACCGAGGCAAACAGAGTTAAACAGAGCTGAACAGAGGTAAACAGAGTTAAACAGAGTGAAACAGAGGCAAAGAGAGGCGAACAGAGTTAAACAGAGTTAAACAGAGGCAAGCAGAGTTCAACAGAGTTAAATAGAGTTAAACACAGGGAAACAGATGGAAACGGAGTGAAACAGATTAAAACCGAGGCAAACAGCGTTAAACAGAGTTAAACAGAGTTAAACAGAGGCAAACGGTGTTAAACAGATTTAAACAGAGTTAAGCAGAGGTAAAGAGAGACGAACAGAGTTAAACAGAGTTAAACATAGGCAAGCAGAGTTCAACAGAGTTAATCAGAGTTAAACAGAGGGAAACAGATGGAAACTGAGTGAAACAGAGTTAAACAGAGGCAAACAGAGTTTAACAGCGTTAAAGAGAGGCAAGCAGAGTTAAATAGAGTTAAACAGAGGCGAATAGAGTTAAACAGAGTTAAACAGAGGCATACAGATTTAAACAGAGTTGAACATGGCACAAAGAGGTAAACAGAGTTCAAAAGAGGCAAACAGTGTTCAATAGAGTGAAACAGAGGCATGCAGAGTTAAACAGAGTTAACCAGAGGCAAACAGAGTTCAACAGAGATAAACTGAGTTCAACAGAGTTAAACAGAGTTAAACAGAGGCAAACAGAAGGAAACAGAGTGAAACAGAGTTAGACGGAGGCATACAGCGTTAAACAGAGTTGAACAGAGGCATACAGAGTCAAATAGATTGAAACAGAGGCAAACAGAGTTGAACAGAGATAAAAAGTGTTCAACAGAGTTAAATACATGTAAACAGATGGAAACTAAGTGAAACAGAGTTAAACCGAGGCAAACAGAGTTAAACAGAGTTGAACAGAGGCAAACAGAGTTAACAGAGTTAAACAGAGGTAAAGAGAGGCGAACAGAGTTAAACAGAGTTAAACATAAACAAACAGAGTTCAACAGAGTTGAACAGAGGCAAACAGATTTAAACAGAGATAAACAGAGTTAAACAGAGGTAAAGAAAAGGCGAACAGAGTTAAACAGAGTTAAACATAAGCAAACAGAGTTCAACAGAGTTGAACAGAGGCAAACAGAGTTAACCAGAGTTAAACAGAGGCAAACAGAGTTAAACAGCGTTGAACAGAGGCAAACAGAGTTAAATAGAGTTAAACAGAGGCAAACAGAGTTTAGCAGAGTTAAACAGAGGCAAACAGAGTGAAATAGAGTTCGACAGAGGCAAACAGAGATAAGCAGAGTTAATCAGAGGCATACAGAGTTCAACACAGTTAAACACGGGCAATCAGAGGGAAACAGAGTGAAACAGAGTTAAACAAAGGCATACAGAGTTCAACAGAGTTAAACAGAGTCAAACAGAGGCAAACAGAAGGAAACAGAGTGAAACAGAGTTAGACGGAGGCATACAGCGTTAAACAGAGTTGAACAGAGGCATACAGAGTCAAATAGATTGAAACAGAGGCAAACAGAGTTGAACAGAGATAAAAAGTGTTCAACAGAGTTAAACACATGTAAACAGATGGAAACTAAGTGAAACAGAATTAAACCGAGGCAAACAGAGTTAAACAGAGTTGAACAGAGGCAAACAGAGTTAAACAGAGATAAACAGAGTTAAACAGAGGTAAAGAGAGGCGAACAGAGTTAAACAGAGTTAAACATAAGCAAACAGAGTTCAACAGAGTTGAACAGAGGCAAACAGAGTTAACCAGAGTTAAACAGAGGCAAACAGAGTTACACAGAGTTAAAAAGAGTTAAACAGAGGCAAACAGAGTTAAACAGCGTTAAGCAGAGGCAAACAGAGTTAAACAGAGGCAAACAGAGTTTAGCAGAGTTAAACAGAGGCAAACAGCGTTAAATAGAGTTCGACAGAGGCATACAGAGTTCAACACAGTTAAACACGGGCAATCAGAGGGAAACAGAGTGAAACAGAGTTAAACAGAGTTCAACAGAGTTAAACAGAGGCATACAGAGTTAAACAGAGATAACCAGATGCAAACAGAGTTAAACAGCGTTAAACAGAGGCATACAGAGTTCAACAGAGTTAAACAGAGGTAAACAGAGTTAAACAGAGTCAAACAGAGGCAAACAGAGATTAGCAGAGTTAAACGGAGTTAAATAGAGTTCGACAGGGGCAAACAGAGTTCTATAGAGTTAATCAGAGGCATACAGAGTTCAACACAGTTAAACACGCGCAATCAGAGGGAAACAAAGTGAAACAGAGTTAAACAGAGGCATACATAGTTCATCAGAGTTAAACAGAGGCATACAGAGTTAAACAGAGATAAACAGATGCAAACAGAGTTAAACAGCGTTAAACAGAGGCATACAGAGTTCAACAGAGTTAAACACGGGCAAACAGAGGCAAACAGAGTTCAACAGAGACAAACAGAGTTCAACAGAGTTAAACAGAGTTAAACAGAGGCATACAGAGTTAAACAGAGTTGAACAGAGGCAAACAGAGTTAAATAGATTGAGACAGAGGCAAACAGAGTTGAACAGAGATAAACAGATTTCAACAGATTTAAGCACTGGTAAACAGAGGGTAACAGAGGGAAACAGAGTTAAACCGAGGCAAACAGAGTTAAACAGAGCTGAACAGAGGTAAACAGAGTTAAACAGAGTGAAACAGAGGGAAAGAGAGGCGAACAGAGTTAAACAGAGTTAAACAGAGGCAAACAGAGTTAAACAGTGTTAAAGGGAGGCAAACAGGTAAACAGAAGCAAGCAGAGTTAAACAGAGTTAAACAGAGTTGAACAGAGGCAAACAGAGTTAAACAGATGCAAAGCGAGTGAAACAGAGTAAAACAGAGGTATACAGAGTTAAACAGAGTTAAACAGAGGCATACAGAGTTAAACAGAGGTACACAGATGCAAACAGAGTTAAACAGCGTTAAACAGAGGCCTACAGAGTTCAACAGAGTTAAACACGGGCAAACAGAGTTCAACAGAGTCAAACAGAGTTCAACAGAGTTAAACAGAGTTAAACAGAGGCAAACAGAGTTCAACAGAGTTAAACAGAGTTAAACAGAGGTATACAGAGTTAAACAGAGTTGAACAGAGGCAAACAGAGTTAAATAGATTGAGACAGAGGCAAACAGAGTTGAGCAGAGATAAACAGATTTCAACAGATTTCAACAAAGGTAAACAGAGGGAAACAGAGTTAAACAGAGGCAAACAGAGTTAAGCAGAGTTAAACAGAGGCAAAGAGAAGCGAACTGAGTTAAACAGAGTTAAACATAGGCAAACAGAGTTAAACAGAGTTAAACAGAGGCGAACAGAGTTAAGCAGAGTTAAACATAGGCAAACAGAGTTAAACAGAGTTGAATAGAGGCAAACAGAGTTGAACAGAGTTAAACAGATGCAAACAGAGTGACATAGAGTTCCACAGAGGCAAACAGAGTTCAATAGAGTTAATCAGAGGCATACAGAGTTCAACACAGTTAAACACGCGCAATCAGAGGGAAACAGAGTGAAACAGAGTTAAACAGAGGCATACAGAGTTCAACAGAGTTAAACAGAGTTAAACAGAGGC
Organism: Isurus oxyrinchus; assembly: GCA_026770705.1. Taxonomy (NCBI): domain Eukaryota; kingdom Metazoa; phylum Chordata; class Chondrichthyes; order Lamniformes; family Lamnidae; genus Isurus; species Isurus oxyrinchus. The sequence continues at coordinate 35,491 of JANJGN010002309.1, forward strand.
AAACAGAAGGAAACAGAGTGAAACAGAGTTAGACGGAGGCATACAGCATTAAACAGAGTTGAAGAGAGGCATACAGAGTCGAATAGATTGAAACAGAGGCAAACAGAGTTGAACAAAGATAAAAAGTGTTCAACAGAGTTAAACACATGTAAACAGATGGAAACTAAGTGAAACAGAATTAAACCGAGGCAAACAGAGTTAAACAGAGTTGAACAGAGGCAAACAGAGTTAACAGAGTTAAACAGAGGCAAACAGAGTTAAACAGAGATAAACAGAGTTAAATAGAGGTAAAGAGAGGCGAACAGAGTTAAACAGAGTTAAACATAAGCAAACAGAGTTCAACAGAGTTGAACAGAGGCAAACAGAGTTAACCAGAGTTAAACAAAGGCAAACAGAGTTACACAGAGTTAAAAAGAGTTAAACAGAGGCAAACAGAGTTAAACCGCGTTAAACAGAGGCAAACAGAGTTCAATAGAGTTAAACAGAGGCAAACAGAGTTTAGCCGAGTGAAATAGAGGCAAACAGAATTAAATAGAGTTCGACAGAGGCAAACAGAGTTCAATAGAGTTAATCAGAGGCATACAGAGTTCAACACAGTTAAACACGGGCAATCAGAGGGAAACAGAGTGTAACAGAGTTAAACAGAGGCATACAGAGTTAAGCAGAGTTAAACAGAGGCATACAGAGTTAAACAGAGATAAACAGATGCAATCAGAGTTAAACAGCGTTAAACAGAGGCATACAGAGTTCAACAGAGTTAAACACGGGCAAACAGAGGCAAACAGCGTTCAACAGAGACAAACAGAGTTCAACAGAGTTAAACAGAGTTGGACAGAGGCAAACAGAGTTAAACAGAGTTGAACAGAGGGATACAGAGTCAAATAGATTGAAACAGAGGCAAACAGAGTTGAACAGAGCTAAAAAGTGTTCAACAGAGTTAAACACATGTAAACAGATGGAAACTAAGTGAAACAGAGTTAAACCGAGGCAAACAGAGTTAAACAGAGTTGAACAGAGGCAAACAGAGTTAACAGAGTTAAACAGAGGTAAAGAGAGGCGAACAGAGTTAAACAGAGTTAAACATAAGCAAACAGAGTTCAACAGAGTTGAACAGAGGCAAACAGATTTAAACAGAGATAAACAGAGTTAAACAGAGGTAAAGAAAAGGCGAACAGAGTTAAACAGAGTTAAACATAAGCATACAGAGTTCAACAGAGTTAAACAGAGGCATACAGAGTTAAACAGAGATAACCAGATGCAAACAGAGTTAAACAGCGTTAAACAGAGGCATACAGAGTTCAACAGAGTTAAACAGAGGTAAACAGAGTTAAACAGAGGCAAACAGAGATTAGCAGAGTTAAACGGAGTTAAATAGAGTTCGACAGAGGCAAACAGAGTTCAATAGAGTTAATCAGAGGCATACAGAGTTCAACACAGTTAAACACGCGCAATCAGAGGGAAACAAAGTGAAACAGAGTTAAACAGAGACATACATAGTTCATCAGAGTTAAACAGAGGCATACAGAGTTAAACAGAGATAAACAGATGCAAACAGAGTTAAACAGCGTTAAACAGAGGCATACAGAGGTCAACAGAGTTAAACACGGGCAAACAGAGGCAAACAGAGTTCAACAGAGACAAACAGAGTTCAACAGAGTTAAACAGAGTTAAACAGAGGCATACAGAGTTAAACAGAGTTGAACAGAGGCAAACAGAGTTAAATAGATTGAGACAGAGGCAAACAGAGTTGAACAAAGATAAACAGATTTCAACAGATTTAAGCACTGGTAAACAGAGGGTAACAGAGGGAAACAGAGTTAAACCGAGGCAAACAGAGTTAAACAGAGCTGAACAGAGGTAAACAGAGTTAAAAAGAGTGAAACAGAGGGAAAGAGAGGCGAACAGAGTTAAACAGAGTTAAACAGAGGCAAACAGAGTTAAACAGTGTTAAAGAGAGGCAAACAGGTAAACAGAAGCAAGCAGAGTTAAACAGAGTTAAACAGAGTTGAACAGAGGCAAACAGAGTTAAACAGATGCAAAGCGAGTGAAACAGAGTAAAACAGAGGTATACAGAGTTAAACAGAGTTAAACAGAGGCATACAGAGTTAAACAGAGGTACACAGATGCAAACAGAGTTAAACAGCGTTAAACAGAGGCCTACAGAGTTCAACAGAGTTAAACACGCGCAAACAGAGTTCAACAGAGTCAAACAGAGTTCAACAGAGTTAAAGAGAGTTAAACAGAGGCAAACAGAGTTCAACAGAGTTAAACAGAGGTATACAGAGTTAAACAGAGTTGAACAGAGGCAAACAGAGTTAAATAGATTGAGACAGAGGCAAACAGAGTTGAGCAGAGATAAACAGATTTCAACAGATTTCAACAAAGGTAAACAGAGGGAAACAGAGTTAAACAGAGGCAAACAGAGTTAAGCAGAGTTAAACAGAGGCAAAGAGAAGTGAACTGAGTTAAACAGAGTTAAACATAGGCAAACAGAGTTAAACAGAGTTAAACAGAGGCGAACAGAGTTAAACAGAGTTAAACATAGGCAAACAGAGTTAAACAGAGTTGAATAGAGGCAAACAGAGTTGAACAGAGTTAAACAGATGCAAACAGAGTGACATAGAGTTCCACAGAGGCAAACAGAGTTCAATAGAGTTAATCAGAGGCATACAGAGTTCAACACAGTTAAACACGCGCAATCAGAGGGAAACAGAGTGAAACAGAGTTAAACAGAGGCATACAGAGTTCAACAGAGTTAAACAGAGTTAGACAGAGGCAAACAGAAGGAAACAGAGTGAAACAGAGTTAGACGGAGGCATACAGCATTAAACAGAGTTGAAGAGAGGCATACAGAGTCAAATAGATTGAAACAGAGGCAAACAGAGTTGAACAAAGATAAAAAGTGTTCAACAGAGTTAAACACATGTAAACAGATGGAAACTAAGTGAAACAGAATTAAACCGAGGCAAACAGAGTTAAACAGAGTTGAACAGAGGCAAACAGAGTTAACAGAGTTAAACAGAGGCAAACAGAGTTAAACAGAGATAAACAGAGTTAAATAGAGGTAAAGAGAGGCGAACAGAGTTAAACAGAGTTAAACATAAGCAAACAGAGTTCAACAGAGTTGAACAGAGGCAAACAGAGTTAACCAGAGTTAAACAGAGGCAAACAGAGTTACACAGAGTTAAAAAGAGTTAAACAGAGGCAAACAGAGTTAAACCGCGTTAAACAGAGGCAAACAGAGTTCAATAGAGTTAAACAGAGGCAAACAGAGTTTAGCCGAGTGAAATAGAGGCAAACAGAATTAAATAGAGTTCGACAGAGGCAAACAGAGTTCAATAGAGTTAATCAGAGGCATACAGAGTTCAACAGAGTTAAACACGGGCAAACAGAGGGAAACAGAGTGAAACAGAGTTAAACAGAGGCATACAGAGTTAAACAGAGTTAAACAGAGGCATACAGAGTTAAACAGAGATAAACAGATGCAAACAGACTTAAACAGCGTTAAACAGAGGCATACAGAGTTCAACAGAGTTAAACACGGGCAAACAGAGGCAAACAGAGTTCAACTGAGACAAACAGATTTCAAGAGAGTTTAACAGAGGCATACAGAGTTAAACAGAGTTGAACAGAGGCAAAAAGAGGTAAACAGAGTTCAACAGAGGCAAACAGTGTTCAGTATACTTAAACAGAGGCGTACAGAGTTAAACAGAGTTAAACAGAGGAAATCAGAGTTAAACAGATTTAAACACTGGCAAACAGAGTTAAATAGATTGAAACAGAGGCAAACATAGTTCAACAGAGTTAAAAGAGGCATACAGAGTTTAGCAGAGGTAAACAGAGGCAAACAGAGTTAAACAACGTTAAACAGAGGCAAACAGAGTTAAATAGAGTTAAACATAGGAAAACAGATTTAAACAGAGCCAAACAGAGTTGAACAGAGTTAAAAGAGGCATACAGAGTTAAAGAGAGTTAAACAGAGGCAAACAGAGTTAAACAGCGTTAAACGGAGTCAAACAGAGTTTAAAAGAGTTAAACAGAATTAAGCAGAGGCAAAGAGAGTTAAATAGAGTTAAACAGAGTTAAACAGAGTTAAACAGAGTTAAACATAGGCAAGCAGATTTCAACAGAGTTAAATAGAGTTAGACAGAGGGAAACAGATGGAAACTGAGTGAAACAGAGTTAAACAGAGGCATACAGAGTTAAACAGAGTTGAACAGAGGCAAAAAGAGGTAAACAGAGTTCAACAGAGGCAAACAGTGTTCAGTATAGTTAAACAGAGGCTTACAGAGTTAAACAGAGTTAAACAGAGGAAATCAGAGTTAAACAGATTTAAACAGTGGCAAACAGAGTTAAATAGATTGAAACAGAGGCAAACATAGTTCAACAGAGTTAAAAGAGGCATACAGAGTTTAGCAGAGGTAAACAGAGGCAAACAGAGTTAAACAACGTTAAACAGAGGCAAACAGAGTTAAATAGAGTTAAACATAGGCAAACAGAGTTAAACAGAGTTAAACAGAGGCAAACAGAGTGAAACAGTGTTAAAGAGAGGCAATCAGAGGTAAACAGAGGCAAACAGAGTTAAACAGACTTAAACAGAGTTGAACAGAGGCAAACAGAGTTAAACAGAGTTAAACAGATGCAAACAGAGTGAAACAGAGTGAAATAGAGGTATACAGAGTTAAACAGAGTTAAACAGAGTTAAACAGAGTTAAACAGAGGCAAACAGAGATAAATGGAGTTCAACAGAGGCAAACAGAGTTAAATAGAGTCAATTGGAGGCAAACTGAGTTAAACAGAATTAAACTGAGGGAAACAGATTTAAACAGAGATGGACAGAGGCAAACAGATCTAAACAGAGTTAAACAGGGGCAAACATGTTTAAACAGATTTAAACAGAGGCAAACAGAGTTGAACAGAGTTACAAGAGGCATACAGAGTTAAAGAGAGTTAAACAGAAGCAAACAGAGTTGAAGAGCGTTAAACGGAGTCAAACAGAGTTTAATAGAGTTAAACAGTGGCAAACAGAGTTAAACAGAATTAAGCAGAGGCAAACAGAGTTAAATAGAGTTAAACAGAGGCAAACAGAGTTAAACAGAGTTAAACAGAGGCAAACAGAGTTAAACAGAGTTAAACATAGGCCAGCAGATTTCAACAGAGTTAAATTGAGTTAGACAGAGGGAAACAGATGGAAACTGAGTGAAACAGAGTTAAACAGAGGCATGCAGAGTTAAACAGAGTTGAACAGAGGCAAAAAGAGGTAAACAGAGTTCAACAGAGGCAATCAGTGTTCAGTATAGTTAAACAGAGGCGTACAGAGTTAAACAGAGTTAAACAGAGGAAATCAGAGTTAAACAGATTTAAACAGTGGCAAACAGAGTTAAATAGATTGAAACAGAGGCAAACATAGTTCAACAGAGTTAAAAGAGGCATACAGAGTTTAGCAGAGTTAAACAGTGGCAAACAGAGTTAAACAGAATTAAGCAGAGGCAAACAGAGTTAAATAGAGTTAAACAGAGGCAAACAGAGTTAAACAGAGTTAAACAGGGGCAAACAGAGTTAGATAGAGTTCAACAGAGGCAAACAGAGTTCAATAGAGTTAATCAGAGGCATACAAAGTTCAACAGAGTTAAACACGGGCAAACAGAGGGAAACAGAGTGAAACAGAGTTAAACAGAGGCATACAGAGTTAAACAGAGTTAAACAGAGGCAAACAGAGTTAAACAGAGTTAAACAGGGGCAAACAGAGTTAAATAGAGTTCAACAGAGGCAAACAGAGTTCAATAGAGTTAATCAGAGGCATACAGAGTTCAACAGAGTTAAACACGGGCAAACAGAGGGAAACAGAGTGAAACAGAGTTAAACAGAGGCATACAGAGTTAAACAGAGTTAAACAGAGGCATACAGAGTTAAACAGAGATAAACAGATGCAAACAGACTTAAACAGCGTTAAACAGAGGCATACAGAGTTCAACAGAGTTAAACACGGGCAAACAGAGGCAAACAGAGTTCATCTGAGACAAACAGATTTCAACAGAGTTTAACAGAGGCATACAGAGTTAAACAGAGTTGAACAGAGGCAAAAAGAGGTAAACAGAGTTCAACAGAGGCAAACAGTGTTCAGTATAGTTAAACAGAGGCGTACAGAGTTAAACAGAGTTAAACAGAGGAAATCAGAGTTAAACAGATTTAAACAGTGGCAAACAGAGTTAAATAGATTGAAACAGAGGCAAACATAGTTCAACAGAGTTAAAAGAGGCATACAGAGTTTAGCAGAGGTAAACAGAGGCAAACAGAGTTAAACAACGTTAAACAGAGGCAAACAGAGTTAAATAGAGTTAAACATAGGCAAACAGAGTTAAACAGAGTTAAACAGAGGCAAACAGAGTGAAACAGTGTTAAAGAGAGGCAATCAGAGGTAAACAGAGGCAAACAGAGTTAAACAGACTTAAACAGAGTTGAACAGAGGCAAACAGAGTTAAACAGAGTTAAACAGATGCAAACAGAGTGAAACAGAGTGAAATAGAGGTATACAGAGTTAAACAGAGTTAAACAGAGTTAAACAGAGTTAAACAGAGGCAAACAGAGATAAATGGAGTTCAACAGAGGCAAACAGAGTTAAATAGAGTCAATTGGAGGCAAACTGAGTTAAACAGAATTAAACTGAGGGAAACAGATTTAAACAGAGATGGACAGAGGCAAACAGATCTAAACAGAGTTAAACAGGGGCAAACATGTTTAAACAGATTTAAACAGAGGCAAACAGAGTTGAACAGAGTTACAAGAGGCATACAGAGTTAAAGAGAGTTAAACAGAAGCAAACAGAGTTGAAGAGCGTTAAACGGAGTCAAACAGAGTTTAATAGAGTTAAACAGTGGCAAACAGAGTTAAACAGAATTAAGCAGAGGCAAACAGAGTTAAATAGAGTTAAACAGAGGCAAACAGAGTTAAACAGAGTTAAACAGAGGCAAACAGAGTTAAACAGAGTTAAACATAGGCCAGCAGATTTCAACAGAGTTAAATTGAGTTAGACAGAGGGAAACAGATGGAAACTGAGTGAAACAGAGTTAAACAGAGGCATGCAGAGTTAAACAGAGTTGAACAGAGGCAAAAAGAGGTAAACAGAGTTCAACAGAGGCAATCAGTGTTCAGTATAGTTAAACAGAGGCGTACAGAGTTAAACAGAGTTAAACAGAGGAAATCAGAGTTAAACAGATTTAAACAGTGGCAAACAGAGTTAAATAGATTGAAACAGAGGCAAACATAGTTCAACAGAGTTAAAAGAGGCATACAGAGTTTAGCAGAGTTAAACAGTGGCAAACAGAGTTAAACAGAATTAAGCAGAGGCAAACAGAGTTAAATAGAGTTAAACAGAGGCAAACAGAGTTAAACAGAGTTAAACAGGGGCAAACAGAGTTAGATAGAGTTCAACAGAGGCAAACAGAGTTCAATAGAGTTAATCAGAGGCATACAAAGTTCAACAGAGTTAAACACGGGCAAACAGAGGGAAACAGAGTGAAACAGAGTTAAACAGAGGCATACAGAGTTAAACAGAGTTAAACAGAGGCAAACAGAGTTAAACAGAGTTAAACAGGGGCAAACAGAGTTAAATAGAGTTCAACAGAGGCAAACAGAGTTCAATAGAGTTAATCAGAGGCATACAGAGTTCAACAGAGTTAAACACGGGCAAACAGAGGGAAACAGAGTGAAACAGAGTTAAACAGAGGCATACAGAGTTAAACAGAGTTAAACAGAGGCATACAGAGTTAAACAGAGATAAACAGATGCAAACAGACTTAAACAGCGTTAAACAGAGGCATACAGAGTTCAACAGAGTTAAACACGGGCAAACAGAGGCAAACAGAGTTCATCTGAGACAAACAGATTTCAACAGAGTTTAACAGAGGCATACAGAGTTAAACAGAGTTGAACAGAGGCAAAAAGAGGTAAACAGAGTTCAACAGAGGCAAACAGTGTTCAGTATAGTTAAACAGAGGCGTACAGAGTTAAACAGAGTTAAACAGAGGAAATCAGAGTTAAACAGATTTAAACAGTGGCAAACAGAGTTAAATAGATTGAAACAGAGGCAAACATAGTTCAACAGAGTTAAAAGAGGCATACAGAGTTTAGCAGAGGTAAACAGAGGCAAACAGAGTTAAACAACGTTAAACAGAGGCAAACAGAGTTAAATAGAGTTAAACATAGGCAAACAGAGTTAAACAGAGTTAAACAGAGGCAAACAGAGTGAAACAGTGTTAAAGAGAGGCAATCAGAGGTAAACAGAGGCAAACAGAGTTAAACAGACTTAAACAGAGTTGAACAGAGGCAAACAGAGTTAAACAGAGTTAAACAGATGCAAACAGAGTGAAACAGAGTGAAATAGAGGTATACAGAGTTAAACAGAGTTAAACAGAGTTAAACAGAGTTAAACAGAGGCAAACAGAGATAAATGGAGTTCAACAGAGGCAAACAGAGTTAAATAGAGTCAATTGGAGGCAAACTGAGTTAAACAGAATTAAACTGAGGGAAACAGATTTAAACAGAGATGGACAGAGGCAAACAGATCTAAACAGAGTTAAACAGGGGCAAACATGTTTAAACAGATTTAAACAGAGGCAAACAGAGTTGAACAGAGTTACAAGAGGCATACAGAGTTAAAGAGAGTTAAACAGAAGCAAACAGAGTTGAAGAGCGTTAAACGGAGTCAAACAGAGTTTAATAGAGTTAAACAGTGGCAAACAGAGTTAAACAGAATTAAGCAGAGGCAAACAGAGTTAAATAGAGTTAAACAGAGGCAAACAGAGTTAAACAGAGTTAAACAGAGGCAAACAGAGTTAAACAGAGTTAAACATAGGCCAGCAGATTTCAACAGAGTTAAATTGAGTTAGACAGAGGGAAACAGATGGAAACTGAGTGAAACAGAGTTAAACAGAGGCATGCAGAGTTAAACAGAGTTGAACAGAGGCAAAAAGAGGTAAACAGAGTTCAACAGAGGCAATCAGTGTTCAGTATAGTTAAACAGAGGCGTACAGAGTTAAACAGAGTTAAACAGAGGAAATCAGAGTTAAACAGATTTAAACAGTGGCAAACAGAGTTAAATAGATTGAAACAGAGGCAAACATAGTTCAACAGAGTTAAAAGAGGCATACAGAGTTTAGCAGAGTTAAACAGTGGCAAACAGAGTTAAACAGAATTAAGCAGAGGCAAACAGAGTTAAATAGAGTTAAACAGAGGCAAACAGAGTTAAACAGAGTTAAACAGGGGCAAACAGAGTTAGATAGAGTTCAACAGAGGCAAACAGAGTTCAATAGAGTTAATCAGAGGCATACAAAGTTCAACAGAGTTAAACACGGGCAAACAGAGGGAAACAGAGTGAAACAGAGTTAAACAGAGGCATACAGAGTTAAACAGAGTTAAACAGAGGCAAACAGAGTTAAACAGAGTTAAACAGGGGCAAACAGAGTTAAATAGAGTTCAACAGAGGCAAACAGAGTTCAATAGAGTTAATCAGAGGCATACAGAGTTCAACAGAGTTAAACACGGGCAAACAGAGGGAAACAGAGTGAAACAGAGTTAAACAGAGGCATACAGAGTTAAACAGAGTTAAACAGAGGCATACAGAGTTAAACAGAGATAAACAGATGCAAACAGACTTAAACAGCGTTAAACAGAGGCATACAGAGTTCAACAGAGTTAAACACGGGCAAACAGAGGCAAACAGAGTTCATCTGAGACAAACAGATTTCAACAGAGTTTAACAGAGGCATACAGAGTTAAACAGAGTTGAACAGAGGCAAAAAGAGGTAAACAGAGTTCAACAGAGGCAAACAGTGTTCAGTATAGTTAAACAGAGGCGTACAGAGTTAAACAGAGTTAAACAGAGGAAATCAGAGTTAAACAGATTTAAACAGTGGCAAACAGAGTTAAATAGATTGAAACAGAGGCAAACATAGTTCAACAGAGTTAAAAGAGGCATACAGAGTTTAGCAGAGGTAAACAGAGGCAAACAGAGTTAAACAATGTTAAACAGAGGCAAACAGAGTTAAATAGAGTTAAACATAGGCAAACAGAGTTAAACAGAGTTAAACAGAGGCAAACAGAGTGAAACAGTGTTAAACAGAGGCAATCAGAGGTAAACAGAGGCAAACAGAGTTAAACAGACTTAAACAGAGTTGAACAGAGGCAAACAGAGTTAAACAGAGTTAAACAGATGCAAACAGAGTGAAACAGAGTGAAATAGAGGTATACAGAGTTAAACAGAGTTAAACAGAGTTAAACAGAGTTAAACAGAGGCAAACAGAGATAAATGGAGTTCAACAGAGGCAAACAGAGTTAAATAGAGTCAATTGGAGGCAAACTGAGTTAAACAGAATTAAACTGAGGGAAACAGATTTAAACAGAGATGGACAGAGGCAAACAGATCTAAACAGAGTTAAACAGGGGCAAACATGTTTAAACAGATTTAAACAGAGGCAAACAGAGTTGAACAGAGTTACAAGAGGCATACAGAGTTAAAGAGAGTTAAACAGAAGCAAACAGAGTTGAAGAGCGTTAAACGGAGTCAAACAGAGTTTAATAGAGTTAAACAGTGGCAAACAGAGTTAAACAGAATTAAGCAGAGGCAACCAGAGTTAAATAGAGTTAAACAGAGGCAAACAGAGTTAAACAGAGTTAAACAGAGGCATACAGAGTTAAACAGAGTTAAACAGAGGCATACAGAGTTAAACAGAGATAAACAGATGCAAACAGACTTAAACAGCGTTAAACAGAGGCATACAGAGTTCAACAAAGTTAAACACGGGCAAACAGAGGCAAACAGAGTTAAACAGAGTTAAACAGTGGCAAACAGAGTTATACAGATTTAAACACAGTTAAATAGAGGTAAAGAGAGATGAACAGAGTTAAACAGACTTAAACATAGGCAAGCAGAGTTCAACAGAGTTAAATAGAGTTAAACAGAGGAAAACAGATGGAACCTGAGTGAAACAGATTTAAACAGAGCCAAACAGAGTTGAACAGAGTTAAAAGAGGCATACAGAGTTAAAGAGAGATAAACAGAGGCAAACAGAGTTAAACAGCGTTAAACGGAGTCAAACAGAGTTTAATAGAGTTAAACAGAATTAAGCAGAGGCAAAGAGAGTTAAATAGAGTTAAACATAGGCAAACAGAGTTAAACAGAGTTAAACAGAGGCAAACAGAGTGAAACAGTGTTAAAGAGAGGCAATCAGAGGTAAACAGAGGCAAACAGAATTAAACAGACTTAAACAGAGTTGAACAGAGGCAAACAGAGTTAAACAGAGTTAAACAGATGCAAACAGAGTGAAACAGAGTGAAATAGAGGTATACAGAGTTAAACAGAGTTAAACAGAGTTAAACAGGGGCAAACAGAGTTAAATAGAGTTCAACAGAGGCAAACAGAGTTAAATAGAGTCAATTGGAGGCAAACTGAGTTAAACAGAATTAAACTGAGGGAAACAGATTTAAACAGAGATGGACAGAGGCAAACAGATCTAAACAGAGTTAAACAGGGGCAAACATGTTTAAACAGATTTAAACAGAGGCAAACAGAGTTGAACAGAGTTACAAGAGGCATACAGAGTTAAAGAGAGTTAAACAGAAGCAAACAGAGTTGAACAGCGTTAAACGGAGTCAAACAGAGTTTAATAGAGTTAAACAGTGGCAAACAGAGTTAAACAGAATTAAGCAGAGGCAAACAGAGTTAAATAGAGTTAAACAGAGGCAAACAGAGTTAAACAGAGTTAACCAGGGGCAAACAGAGTTAGATAGAGTTCAACAGAGGCAAACAGAGTTCAATAGAGTTAATCAGAGGCATACAAAGTTCAACAGAGTTAAACACGGGCAAACAGAGGGAAACAGAGTGAAACAGAGTTAAACAGAGGCAGACAGAGTTAAATAGAGTTAAACAGAGGCAAACAGAGTTAAACAGACTTACAAGAGGCATACAGAGTTAAAGAGAGTTAAGCAGAAGCAAACAGAGTTGAACAGCGTTAAACGGAGTCAAACAGAGTTTAATAGAGTTAAACAGTGGCAAACAGAGTTAAACAGAATTAAGCAGAGGCAAACAGAGTTAAATAGAGTTAAACAGAGGCAAACAGAGTTAAACAGAGTGAAACAGGGGCAAACAGAGTTAGATAGTGTTCAACAGAGGCAAACAGAGTTCAATAGAGTTAATCAGAGGCATACATTTTCAACAGAGTTAAACACGGGCAAACAGAGGGAAACAGAGTGAAACAGAGTTAAACAGAGGCATACAGAGTTAAACAGAGTTAAACAGAGGCAAACAGAGTTAAACAGAGTTAAACAGGGGCAAACAGAGTTAAATAGAGTTCAACAGAGGCAAACAGAGTTCAATAGAGTTAATCAGAGGCATACAGAGTTCAACAGAGTTAAACACGGGCAAACAGAGGGAAACAGAGTGAAACAGAGTTAAACAGAGGCATACAGAGTTAAACAGAGTTAAACAGAGGCATACAGAGTTAAACAGAGATAAACAGATGCAAACAGACTTAAACAGCGTTAAACAGAGGCATACAGAGTTCAACAGAGTTAAACACGGGCAAACAGAGGCAAACAGAGTTCAACTGAGACAAACAGATTTCAAGAGAGTTTAACAGAGGCATACAGAGTTAAACAGAGTTGAACAGAGGCAAAAAGAGGTAAACAGAGTTCAACAGAGGCAAACAGTGTTCAGTATAGTTAAACAGAGGCGTACAGAGTTAAACAGAGTTAAACAGAGGAAATCAGAGTTAAACAGATTTAAACAGTGGCAAACAGAGTTAAATAGATTGAAACAGAGGCAAACATAGTTCAACAGAGTTAAAAGAGGCATACAGAGTTTAGCAGAGGTAAACAGAGGCAAACAGAGTTAAACAACGTTAAACAGAGGCAAACAGAGTTAAATAGAGTTAAACATAGGAAAACAGATTTAAACAGAGCCAAACAGAGTTGAACAGAGTTAAAAGAGGCATACAGAGTTAAAGAGAGTTAAACAGAGGCAAACAGAGTTAAACAGCGTTAAACGGAGTCAAACAGAGTTTAAAAGAGTTAAACAGAATTAAGCAGAGGCAAAGAGAGTTAAATAGAGTTAAACAGAGTTAAACAGAGTTAAACAGAGTTAAACATAGGCAAGCAGATTTCAACAGAGTTAAATAGAGTTAGACAGAGGGAAACAGATGGAAACTGAGTGAAACAGAGTTAAACAGAGGCATACAGAGTTAAACAGAGTTGAACAGAGGCAAAAAGAGGTAAACAGAGTTCAACAGAGGCAAACAGTGTTCAGTATAGTTAAACAGAGGCGTACAGAGTTAAACAGAGTTAAACAGAGGAAATCAGAGTTAAACAGATTTAAACAGTGGCAAACAGAGTTAAATAGATTGAAACAGAGGCAAACATAGTTCAACAGAGTTAAAAGAGGCATACAGAGTTTAGCAGAGGTAAACAGAGGCAAACAGAGTTAAACAACGTTAAACAGAGGCAAACAGAGTTAAATAGAGTTAAACATAGGCAAACGGAGTTAAACAGAGTTAAACAGAGGCAAACAGAGTGAAACAGTGTTAAAGAGAGGCAATCAGAGGTAAACAGAGGCAAACAGAGTTAAACAGACTTAAACAGAGTTGAACAGAGGCAAACAGAGTTAAACAGAGTTAAACAGATGCAAACAGAGTGAAACAGAATGAAATAGAGGTATACAGAGTTAAACAGAGTTAAACAGAGTTAAACAGAGTTAAACAGAGGCAAACAGAGATAAATGGAGTTCAACAGAGGCAAACAGAGTTAAATAGAGTCAATTGGAGGCAAACTGAGTTAAACAGAATTAAACTGAGGGAAACAGATTTAAACAGAGATGGACAGAGGCAAACAGATCTAAACAGAGTTAAACAGGGGCAAACATGTTTAAACAGATTTAAACAGAGGCAAACAGAGTTGAACAGAGTTACAAGAGGCATACAGAGTTAAAGAGAGTTAAACAGAAGCAAACAGAGTTGAACAGCGTTAAACGGAGTCAAACAGAGTTTAATAGAGTTAAACAGTGGCAAACAGAGTTAAACAGAATTAAGCAGAGGCAAACAGAGTTAAATAGAGTTAAACAGAGGCAAACAGAGTTAAACAGAGTTAACCAGGGGCAAACAGAGTTAGATAGAGTTCAACAGAGGCAAACAGAGTTCAATAGAGTTAATCAGAGGCATACAAAGTTCAACAGAGTTAAACACGGGCAAACAGAGGGAAACAGAGTGAAACAGAGTTAAACAGAGGCAGACAGAGTTAAATAGAGTTAAACAGAGGCAAACAGAGTTAAACAGAGTTACAAGAGGCATACAGAGTTAAAGAGAGTTAAACAGAAGCAAACAGAGTTGAACAGCGTTAAACGGAGTCAAACAGAGTTTAATAGAGTTAAACAGTGGCAAACAGAGTTAAACAGAATTAAGCAGAGGCAAACAGAGTTAAATAGAGTTAAACAGAGGCAAACAGAGTTAAACAGAGTGAAACAGGGGCAAACAGAGTTAGATAGTGTTCAACAGAGGCAAACAGAGTTCAATAGAGTTAATCAGAGGCATACATTTTCAACAGAGTTAAACACGGGCAAACAGAGGGAAACAGAGTGAAACAGAGTTAAACAGAGGCATACAGAGTTAAACAGAGTTAAACAGAGGCAAACAGAGTTAAACAGAGTTAAACAGGGGCAAACAGAGTTAAATAGAGTTCAACAGAGGCAAACAGAGTTCAATAGAGTTAATCAGAGGCATACAGAGTTCAACAGAGTTAAACACGGGCAAACAGAGGGAAACAGAGTGAAACAGAGTTAAACAGAGGCATACAGAGTTAAACAGAGTTAAACAGAGGCATACAGAGTTAAACAGAGATAAACAGATGCAAACAGACTTAAACAGCGTTAAACAGAGGCATACAGAGTTCAACAGAGTTAAACACGGGCAAACAGAGGCAAACAGAGTTCAACTGAGACAAACAGATTTCAACAGAGTTTAACAGAGGCATACAGAGTTAAACAGAGTTGAACAGAGGCAAAAAGAGGTAAACAGAGTTCAACAGAGGCAAACAGTGTTCAGTATAGTTAAACAGAGGCGTACAGAGTTAAACAGAGTTAAACAGAGGAAATCAGAGTTAAACAGATTTAAACACTGGCAAACAGAGTTAAATAGATTGAAACAGAGGCAAACATAGTTCAACAGAGTTAAAAGAGGCATACAGAGTTTAGCAGAGGTAAACAGAGGCAAACAGAGTTAAACAACGTTAAACAGAGGCAAACAGAGTTAAATAGAGTTAAACATAGGAAAACAGATTTAAACAGAGCCAAACAGAGTTGAACAGAGTTAAAAGAGGCATACAGAGTTAAAGAGAGTTAAACAGAGGCAAACAGAGTTAAACAGCGTTAAACGGAGTCAAACAGAGTTTAAAAGAGTTAAACAGAATTAAGCAGAGGCAAAGAGAGTTAAATAGAGTTAAACAGAGTTAAACAGAGTTAAACAGAGTTAAACATAGGCAAGCAGATTTCAACAGAGTTAAATAGAGTTAGACAGAGGGAAACAGATGGAAACTGAGTGAAACAGAGTTAAACAGAGGCATACAGAGTTAAACAGAGTTGAACAGAGGCAAAAAGAGGTAAACAGAGTTCAACAGAGGCAAACAGTGTTCAGTATAGTTAAACAGAGGCGTACAGAGTTAAACAGAGTTAAACAGAGGAAATCAGAGTTAAACAGATTTAAACAGTGGCAAACAGAGTTAAATAGATTGAAACAGAGGCAAACATAGTTCAACAGAGTTAAAAGAGGCATACAGAGTTTAGCAGAGGTAAACAGAGGCAAACAGAGTTAAACAACGTTAAACAGAGGCAAACAGAGTTAAATAGAGTTAAACATAGGCAAACAGAGTTAAACAGAGTTAAACAGAGGCAAACAGAGTGAAACAGTGTTAAAGAGAGGCAATCAGAGGTAAACAGAGGCAAACAGAGTTAAACAGACTTAAACAGAGTTGAACAGAGGCAAACAGAGTTAAACAGAGTTAAACAGATGCAAACAGAGTGAAACAGAGTGAAATAGAGGTATACAGAGTTAAACAGAGTTAAACAGAGTTAAACAGAGTTAAACAGAGGCAAACAGAGATAAATGGAGTTCAACAGAGGCAAACAGAGTTAAATAGAGTCAATTGGAGGCAAACTGAGTTAAACAGAATTAAACTGAGGGAAACAGATTTAAACAGAGATGGACAGAGGCAAACAGATCTAAACAGAGTTAAACAGGGGCAAACATGTTTAAACAGATTTAAACAGAGGCAAACAGAGTTGAACAGAGTTACAAGAGGCATACAGAGTTAAAGAGAGTTAAACAGAAGCAAACAGAGTTGAAGAGCGTTAAACGGAGTCAAACAGAGTTTAATAGAGTTAAACAGTGGCAAACAGAGTTAAACAGAATTAAGCAGAGGCAAACAGAGTTAAATAGAGTTAAACAGAGGCAAACAGAGTTAAACAGAGTTAAACAGAGGCAAACAGAGTTAAACAGAGTTAAACATAGGCCAGCAGATTTCAACAGAGTTAAATTGAGTTAGACAGAGGGAAACAGATGGAAACTGAGTGAAACAGAGTTAAACAGAGGCATGCAGAGTTAAACAGAGTTGAACAGAGGCAAAAAGAGGTAAACAGAGTTCAACAGAGGCAATCAGTGTTCAGTATAGTTAAACAGAGGCGTACAGAGTTAAACAGAGTTAAACAGAGGAAATCAGAGTTAAACAGATTTAAACAGTGGCAAACAGAGTTAAATAGATTGAAACAGAGGCAAACATAGTTCAACAGAGTTAAAAGAGGCATACAGAGTTTAGCAGAGTTAAACAGTGGCAAACAGAGTTAAACAGAATTAAGCAGAGGCAAACAGAGTTAAATAGAGTTAAACAGAGGCAAACAGAGTTAAACAGAGTTAAACAGGGGCAAACAGAGTTAGATAGAGTTCAACAGAGGCAAACAGAGTTCAATAGAGTTAATCAGAGGCATACAAAGTTCAACAGAGTTAAACACGGGCAAACAGAGGGAAACAGAGTGAAACAGAGTTAAACAGAGGCATACAGAGTTAAACAGAGTTAAACAGAGGCAAACAGAGTTAAACAGAGTTAAACAGGGGCAAACAGAGTTAAATAGAGTTCAACAGAGGCAAACAGAGTTCAATAGAGTTAATCAGAGGCATACAGAGTTCAACAGAGTTAAACACGGGCAAACAGAGGGAAACAGAGTGAAACAGAGTTAAACAGAGGCATACAGAGTTAAACAGAGTTAAACAGAGGCATACAGAGTTAAACAGAGATAAACAGATGCAAACAGACTTAAACAGCGTTAAACAGAGGCATACAGAGTTCAACAGAGTTAAACACGGGCAAACAGAGGCAAACAGAGTTCATCTGAGACAAACAGATTTCAACAGAGTTTAACAGAGGCATACAGAGTTAAACAGAGTTGAACAGAGGCAAAAAGAGGTAAACAGAGTTCAACAGAGGCAAACAGTGTTCAGTATAGTTAAACAGAGGCGTACAGAGTTAAACAGAGTTAAACAGAGGAAATCAGAGTTAAACAGATTTAAACAGTGGCAAACAGAGTTAAATAGATTGAAACAGAGGCAAACATAGTTCAACAGAGTTAAAAGAGGCATACAGAGTTTAGCAGAGGTAAACAGAGGCAAACAGAGTTAAACAACGTTAAACAGAGGCAAACAGAGTTAAATAGAGTTAAACATAGGCAAACAGAGTTAAACAGAGTTAAACAGAGGCAAACAGAGTGAAACAGTGTTAAAGAGAGGCAATCAGAGGTAAACAGAGGCAAACAGAGTTAAACAGACTTAAACAGAGTTGAACAGAGGCAAACAGAGTTAAACAGAGTTAAACAGATGCAAACAGAGTGAAACAGAGTGAAATAGAGGTATACAGAGTTAAACAGAGTTAAACAGAGTTAAACAGAGGCAAACAGAGATAAATGGAGTTCAACAGAGGCAAACAGAGTTAAATAGAGTCAATTGGAGGCAAACTGAGTTAAACAGAATTAAACTGAGGGAAACAGATTTAAACAGAGATGGACAGAGGCAAACAGATCTAAACAGAGTTACACAGGGGCAAACATGTTTAAACAGATTTAAACAGAGGCAAACAGAGTTGAACAGAGTTACAAGAGGCATACAGAGTTAAAGAGAGTTAAACAGAAGCAAACAGAGTTGAAGAGCGTTAAACGGAGTCAAACAGAGTTTAATAGAGTTAAACAGTGGCAAACAGAGTTAAACAGAATTAAGCAGAGGCAAACAGAGTTAAATAGAGTTAAACAGAGGCAAACAGAGTTAAACAGAGTTAAACAGAGGCAAACAGAGTTAAACAGAGTTAAACATAGGCCAGCAGATTTCAACAGAGTTAAATTGAGTTAGACAGAGGGAAACAGATGGAAACTGAGTGAAGCAGAGTTAAACAGAGGCATGCAGAGTTAAACAGAGTTGAACAGAGGCAAAAAGAGGTAAACAGAGTTCAACAGAGGCAATCAGTGTTCAGTATAGTTAAACAGAGGCGTACAGAGTTAAACAGAGTTAAACAGAGGAAATCAGAGTTAAACAGATTTAAACAGTGGCAAACAGAGTTAAATAGATTGAAACAGAGGCAAACATAGTTCAACAGAGTTAAAAGAGGCATACAGAGTTTAGCAGAGTTAAACAGTGGCAAACAGAGTTAAACAGAATTAAGCAGAGGCAAACAGAGTTAAATAGAGTTAAACAGAGGCAAACAGAGTTAAACAGAGTTAAACAGGGGCAAACAGAGTTAGATAGAGTTCAACAGAGGCAAACAGAGTTCAATAGAGTTAATCAGAGGCATACAAAGTTCAACAGAGTTAAACACGGGCAAACAGAGGGAAACAGTGTGAAACAGAGTTAAACAGAGGCATACAGAGTTAAACAGAGTTAAACAGAGGCAAACAGAGTTAAACAGAGTTAAACAGGGGCAAACAGAGTTAAATAGAGTTCAACAGAGGCAAACAGAGTTCAATAGAGTTAATCAGAGGCATACAGAGTTCAACAGAGTTAAACACGGGCAAACAGAGGGAAACAGAGTGAAACAGAGTTAAACAGAGGCATACAGAGTTAAACAGAGTTAAACAGAGGCATACAGAGTTAAACAGAGATAAACAGATGCAAACAGACTTAAACAGCGTTAAACAGAGGCATACAGAGTTCAACAGAGTTAAACACGGGCAAACAGAGGCAAACAGAGTTCATCTGAGACAAACAGATTTCAACAGAGTTTAACAGAGGCATACAGAGTTAAACAGAGTTGAACAGAGGCAAAAAGAGGTAAACAGAGTTCAACAGAGGCAAACAGTGTTCAGTATAGTTAAACAGAGGCGTACAGAGTTAAACAGAGTTAAACAGAGGAAATCAGAGTTAAACAGATTTAAACAGTGGCAAACAGAGTTAAATAGATTGAAACAGAGGCAAACATAGTTCAACAGAGTTAAAAGAGGCATACAGAGTTTAGCAGAGGTAAACAGAGGCAAACAGAGTTAAACAACGTTAAACAGAGCCAAACAGAGTTGAACAGAGTTAAAAGAGGCATACAGAGTTAAAGAGAGTTAAACAGAGGCAAACAGAGTTAAACAGCGTTAAACGGAGTCAAACAGAGTTTAATAGAGTTAAACAGAATTAAGCAGAGGCAAACAGAGTTAAATAGAGTTAAACAGAGGCAAACAGAGTTAAACAGAGTTAAACATAGGCAAGCAGATTTCAACAGAGTTAAATAGAGTTAGACAGAGGGAAACAGATGGAAACTGAGTGAAACAGAGTTAAACAGAGGCATACAGAGTTAAACAGAGTTGAACAGAGGCAAAAAGAGGTAAACAGAGTTCAACAGAGGCAAACAGTGTTCAGTATAGTTAAACAGAGGCGTACAGAGTTAAATAGAGTTAAACAGAGGAAATCAGAGTTAAACAGATTTAAACAGTGGCAAACAGAGTTAAATAGATTGAAACAGAGGCAAACATAGTTCAACAGATTTAAAAGAGGCATACAGAGTTTAGCAGAGGTAAACAGAGGCAAACAGAGTTTAACAACGTTAAACAGAGGCAAACAGAGTTAAATAGAGTTAAACATAGGCAAAGGGAGTTAAACAGAGTTAAACAGAGGCAAACAGAGTGAAACAGTGTTAAAGAGAGGCAATCAGAGGTAAACAGAGGCAAACAGAGTTAAACAGACTTAAACAGAGTTGAACAGCGGCAAACAGAGTTAAACAGAGTTAAACAGATGCAAACAGAGTGAAACAGAGTGAAATAGAGGTATACAGAGTTAAACAGAGTTAAACAGAGTTAAACAGAGTTAAACAGAGGCAAACAGAGTTAAATGGAGTTCAACAGAGGCAAACAGAGTTAAATAGAGTCAATTGGAGGCAAACTGAGTTAAACAGAATTAAACTGAGGGAAACAGATTTAAACAGAGATGGACAGAGGCAAACAGATCTAAACAGAGTTAAACAGGGGCAAACATGTTTAAACAGATTTAAACAGAGGCAAACAGAGTTGAACAGAGTTACAAGAGGCATACAGAGTTAAAGAGAGTTAAACAGAAGCAAACAGAGTTGAACAGCGTTAAACGGAGTCAACAGAGTTTAATAGAGTTAAACAGTGGCAAACAGAGTTAAACAGAATTAAGCAGAGGCAAACAGAGTTAAATAGAGTTAAACAGAGGCAAACAGAGTTAAACAGAGTTAAACAGGGGCAAACAGAGTTAGATAGAGTTCAACAGAGGCAAACAGAGTTCAGCAGAGTTAAACAGAGTTAAACAGAGGGCAACAGATGGAAACTGAGTGAAACAGAGTAAAACCGAGGGAAACAGAGTTAAACAGCGTTAAACAGAGGCAAACAGAGTTAAATAGAGTTAAACAGAGGCAAACAGAGTTAAACAGAGTTAAACAGGGGCAAACAGAGTTAAATAGAGTTCAACAGAGGCAAACAGAGTTCAATAGAGTTAATCAGAGGCATACAGAGTTCAACAGAGTTAAACACGGGCAAACAGAGGGAAACAGAGTGAAACAGAGTTAAACAGAGGCATACAGAGTTAAACAGAGTTAAACAGAGGCATACAGAGTTAAACAGAGATAAACAGATGCAAACAGACTTAAACAGCGTTAAACAGAGGCATACAGAGTTCAACAAAGTTAAACACGGGCAAACAGAGGCAAACAGAGTTAAACAGAGTTAAACAGTGGCAAACAGAGTTATACAGATTTAAACACAGTTAAACAGAGGTAAAGAGAGATGAACAGAGTTAAACAGACTTAAACATAGGCAAGCAGAGTTCAACAGAGTTAAATAGAGTTAAACAGAGGAAAACAGATGGAACCTGAGTGAAACAGATTTAAACAGAGCCAAACAGAGTTGAGCAGAGTTAAAAGAGGCATACAGAGTTAAAGAGAGATAAACAGAGGCAAACAGAGTTAAACAGCGTTAAACGGAGTCAAACAGAGTTTAATAGAGTTAAACAGAATTAAGCAGAGGCAAAGAGAGTTAAATAGAGTTAAACAGAGGCAAACAGATTTAAACAGAGTTAAACATAGGCAAGCAGAGTTCAACAGAGTTAAATAGAGTTAGACAGAGGGAAACAGATGGAAACTGAGTGAAACAGAGTTAAACAGAGGCATACAGAGTTAAACAGAGTTGAACAGAGGCAAAAAGAGGTAAACAGAGTTCAACAGAGGCAAACAGTGTTCAGTATAGTTAAACAGAGGCGTACAGAGTTAAACAGAGTTAAACAGAGGAAATCAGAGTTAAACAGATTTAAACAGTGGCAAACAGAGTTAAATAGATTGAAACAGAGGCAAACATAGTTCAACAGAGTTAAAAGAGGCATACAGAGTTTAGCAGAGGTAAACAGAGGCAAACAGAGTTAAACAACGTTAAACAGAGGCAAACAGAGTTAAATAGAGTTAAACATAGGCAAACAGATTTAAACAGAGCCAAACAGAGTTGAACAGAGTTAAAAGAGGCATACAGAGTTAAAGAGAGTTAAACAGAGGCAAACAGAGTTAAACAGCGTTAAACGGAGTCAAACAGAGTTTAATAGAGTTAAACAGAATTAAGCAGAGGCAAACAGAGTTAAATAGAGTTAAACAGAGGCAAACAGAGTTAAACAGAGTTAAACATAGGCAAGCAGATTTCAACAGAGTTAAATAGAGTTAGACAGAGGGAAACAGATGGAAACTGAGTGAAACAGAGTTAAACAGAGGCATACAGAGTTAAGCAGAGTTGAACAGAGGCAAAAAGAGGTAAACAGAGTTCAACAGAGGCAAACAGTGTTCAGTATAGTTAAACAGAGGCGTACAGAGTTAAACAGAGTTAAACAGAGGAAATCAGAGTTAAACAGATTTAAACAGTGGCAAACAGAGTTAAATAGATTGAAACAGAGGCAAACATAGTTCAACAGAGTTAAAAGAGGCATACAGAGTTTAGCAGAGGTAAACAGAGGCAAACAGAGTTAAACAACGTTAAACAGAGGCAAACAGAGTTAAATAGAGTTAAACATAGGCAAACAGAGTTAAACAGAGTTAAACAGAGGCAAACAGAGTGAAACAGTGTTAAAGAGAGGCAATCAGAGGTAAACAGAGGCAAGCAGAGTTAAACAGACTTAAACAGAGTTGAACAGAGGCAAACAGAGTTAACAGAGTTAAACAGATGCAAACAGAGTGAAACAGAGTGAAATAGAGGTATACAGAGTTAAACAGAGTTAAACAGACTTAAACAGAGTTAAACAGAGGCAAACAGAGTTAAATGGAGTTCAACAGAGGCAAACAGAGTTAAACAGAGTTAAACAGGGGCAAACAGAGTTAAATAGAGTTCAACAGAGGCAAACAGAGTTCAATAGAGTTAATCAGAGGCATACAGAGTTCAACAGAGTTAAACACGGGCAAACAGAGGGAAACAGAGTGAAACAGAGTTAAACAGAGGCATACAGAGTTAAACAGAGTTAAACAGAGGCATACAGAGTTAAACAGAGATAAACAGATGCAAACAGACTTAAACAGCGTTAAACAGAGGCATACAGAGTTCAACAAAGTTAAACACGGGCAAACAGAGGCAAACAGAGTTCAACAGAGACAAACAGAGTTCAACAGAGTTTAACAGAGGCATACAGAGTTAACCAGAGTTGAACAGAGGCAAACAGAGTTAAATAGATTGAGACAGAGGCAAACAGAGTTGAACAGAGATAAACAGATTTCAACAGATTTAAACACAGGTAAACAGAGGGAAACAGAGTGAAACAGAGTTAAACCGAGGCAAACTGAGTTAAACAGAGCTGAACAGAAGTAAACAGAGTTAAACAGAGTGAAACAGAGGCAAAGAGAGGCGAGCAGAGTTAAACAGAGTTAAACATAGGCAAACAGAGTTAAACAGAGTTGAACAGAGGCAGACAGAGTTAAACAGAGTTAAACAGAGGCAAACAGAGTGAAACAGTGTTAAAGAGAGGCAAACAGAGGCAAACTGAGTTAAACAGAGTTGAACAGAGGCAAACAGAGTTAAAAAGAGTTAAACAAATGCAAACAGAGTGAAACAGAGTAAAACAGAGGTATACAGAGTTAAACAGAGTTAAACAGAGGCAAACAGAGTTAAATGGAGTTCAACAGAGGCAAACAGAGTTAAATAGAGTTAAATGGAGGCAAACTGAGTTAAACAGAATTAAACTGAGGCAAACTGATTTAAACAGAGATGAACAGAGGCAAACAGATCTAAACAGAGTTAAACAGGGGCAAACATGTTGAAACAGATTTAAACAGAGGCAAACAGAGTTTAACAGAGTTAAAAGAGGCGTACAGAGTTAAAGGGAGTTAAACAGAGGCAAACAGAGTTAAACTGCGTTAAACAGAGGCAAACAGAGTTAAATAGAGTTAAACAATGGCAAACAGAGTTAAATAGAATAAAACAGAGGCAAACAGAGTTCAATAGATTGAAACAGAGGCAAACAGAGTTCAACAGAGACAAACAGAGTTCAACAGAGGTAAACAGAGTTAAACAGAGGCAAACAGAATTGAAAAGAGTTAAACAGAGTTAAACAGCGTTAAACAGAGGCAAACAGAGTTAAACAGAGTTGAACAGAGGCAAACAGAGTTAAACAGAGTTAAGCAGAGGCAAACAGAGTGAAACAGAGTTAAACAGAGGAAAAGAGAGACGAGCAGAGTTAAACAGAGTTAAACAGAGGGAGACAGATGGAAACTGAGTGAAACAGAGTAAAACCGAGGGAAACAGAGTTAAACAGCGTTAAACAGAGGCAAACAGAGTTAAATAGAGTTAAACAGAGGCAAACAGAGTTAAACAGAGTTAAACAGGGGCAAGCAGAGTTAAATAGAGTTCAACAGAGGCAAACAGAGTTTAATAGAGTTAAACAGAATTAAGCAGAGGCAAAGAGAGTTAAATAGAGTTAAACAGAGGCAAACAGAGTTAAACAGAGTTAAACATAGGCAAGCAGAGTTCAACAGAGTTAAATAGAGTTAGACAGAGGGAAACAGATGGAAACTGAGTGAAACAGAGTTAAACAGAGGCATACAGAGTTAAACAGAGTTGAACAGAGGCAAAAAGAGGTAAACAGAGTTCAACAGAGGCAAACAGTGTTCAGTATAGTTAAACAGAGGCGTACAGAGTTAAACAGAGTTAAACAGAGGAAATCAGAGTTAAACAGATTTAAACAGTGGCAAACAGAGTTAAATAGATTGAAACAGAGCCAAACAGAGTTGAACAGAGTTAAAAGAGGCATACAGAGTTAAATGGAGTTCAACAGAGGCAAACAGAGTTAAATAGAGTTAAATGGAGGCAAACTGAGTTAAACAGAATTAAACTGAGGCAAACTGATTTAAACAGAGATGAACAGAGGCAAACAGATCTAAACAGAGTTAAACAGGGGCAAACATGTTGAAACAGATTTAAACAGAGGCAAACAGAGTTTAACATAGTTAAAAGAGGCGTACAGAGTTAAAGGGAGTTAAACAGAGGCAAACATAGTTAAACAGCGTTAAACAGAGGCAAACAGAGTTAAATAGAGTTAAACAATGGCAAACAGAGTTAAATAGAATAAAACAGAGGCAAACAGAGTTAAATAGATTGAAACAGAGGCAAACAGAGTTCAACAGAGACAAACAGAGTTCAACAGAGGTAAACAGAGTTAAACAGAGGCAAACAGAATTCAAAAGAGTTAAACAGAGTTAAACAGCGTTAAACAGAGGCAAACAGAGTTAAACAGAGTTGAACAGAGGCAAACAGAGTTAAACAGAGTTAAGCAGAGGCAAACAGAGTGAAACAGAGTTAAACAGAGGTAAAGAGAGACGAGCAGAATTAAACAGAGTTAAACAGAGGCAAGCAGAGTTCAGCAGAGTTTAAACAGAGTTAAACAGAGGGAGACAGATGTAAACTGAGTGAAACAGAGTAAAACCGAGGGAAACAGAGTTAAACAGCGTTAAACAGAGGCAAACAGAGTTAAATAGAGTTAAACAGAGGCAAACAGAGTTAAACAGAGTTAAACAGGGGCAAACAGAGTTAAATAGAGTTCAACAGAGGCAAACAGAGTTTAATAGAGTTAAACAGAATTAAGCAGAGGCAAAGAGAGTTAAATAGAGTTGAACAGAGGCAAAAAGAGGTAAACAGAGTTCAACAGAGGCAAACAGTGTTCAGTATAGTTAAACAGAGGCGTAAAGAGTTAAACAGAGTTAAACAGAGGAAATCAGAGTTAAACAGATTTAAACAGTGGCAAACAGAGTTAAATAGATTGAAACAGAGGCAAACATAGTTCAACAGAGTTAAAAGAGGCATACAGAGTTTAGCAGAGGTAAACAGAGGCAAACAGAGTTAAACAACGTTAAACAGAGGCAAACAGAGTTAAATAGAGTTAAACATAGGCAAACAGATTTAAACAGAGCCAAACAGAGTTGAACAGAGTTAAAAGAGGCATACAGAGTTAAAGAGAGTTAAACAGAGGCAAACAGAGTTAAACAGCGTTAAACGGAGTCAAACAGAGTTTAATAGAGTTAAACAGAATTAAGCAGAGGCAAACAGAGTTAAATAGAGTTAAACAGAGGCAAACAGAGTTAAACAGAGTTAAACATAGGCAAGCAGATTTCAACAGAGTTAAATAGAGTTAGACAGAGGGAAACAGATGGAAACTGAGTGAAACAGAGTTAAACAGAGGCATACAGAGTTAAACAGAGTTGAACAGAGGCAAAAAGAGGTAAACAGAGTAAAGAGGTAAACAGAGTTCAACAGAGGCAAACAGTGCTCAGTATACTTAAACAGAGGCGTACAGAGTTAAACAGAGTTAAACAGAGGAAATCAGAGTTAAACAGATTTAAACAGTGGCAAACAGAGTTAAATAGATTGAAACAGAGGCAAACATAGTTCAACAGAGTTAAAAGAGGCATACAGAGTTTAGCAGAGGTAAACAGAGGCAAACAGAGTTAAACAACGTTAAACAGAGGCAAACAGAGTTAAATAGAGTTAAACATAGGCAAACAGAGTTAAACAGAGTTAAACAGAGGCAAACAGAGTGAAACAGTGTTAAAGAGAGGCAATCAGAAGTAAACAGAGGCAAACAGAGTTAAACAGACTTAAACAGAGTTGAACAGAGGCAAACAGAGTTAAACAGAGTTAAACAGATGCAAACAGAGGGAAACAGAGCAAAATAGAGGTATACAGAGTTAAACAGAGTTAAACAGAGTTAAACAGAGGCAAACAGAGTTAAATGGAGTTCAACAGAGGCAAACAGAGTTAAATAGAGTCAATTGGAGGCAAACTGAGTTAAACAGAATTAAACTGAGGGAAACAGATTTAAACAGAGATGGACAGAGGCAAACAGATCTAAACAGAGTTAAACAGGGGCAAACATGTTTAAACAGATTTAAACAGAGGCAAACAGAGTTGAACAGAGTTACAAGAGGCATACAGAGTTAAAGAGAGTTAAACAGAAGCAAACAGAGTTGAACAGAGTTAAACGGAGTCAAACAGAGGTTAATAGAGTTAAACAGTGGCAAACAGAGTTAAACAGCATTAAGCAGAGGCAAACAGAGTTAAATAGAGTTAAACAGAGGCAAACAGAGTTAAACAGAGTTAACCAGGGGCAAACAGAGTTAAATAGAGTTCAACAGAGGCAAACAGAGTTCAATAGAGTTAATCAGAGGCATACAGAGTTCAACAGAGTTAAACACGGGCAAACAGAGGGGAAACAGAGTGAAACAGAGTTAAACAGAGGCATACAGAGTTAAACAGAGTTTAAACAGAGGCATACAGAGTTAAACAGAGATAAACAGATGCAAACAGACTTAAACAGCGTTAAACAGAGTCATACAGAGTTCAACAGAGTTAAACACGGGCAAACAGAGGCAAACAGAGTTCAACTGAGACAAACAGATTTCAACAGAGTTTAACAGAGGCATACAGAGTTAAACAGAGTTGACCAGAGGCAAACAGAGTTAAATAGATTGAGACAGAGGCAAACAGAGTTGAACAGAGATAAACAGATTTCAACAGATTTAAACACAGGTAAACAGAGGGAAACAGAGTGAAACAGAGTTAAACCGAGGCAAACTGAGTTAAACAGAGCTGAACAGAAGTAAACAGAGTTAAACAGAGTGAAACGAGAGGCAAGAGAGGCGAGCAGAGTTAAACAGAGTTAAACATAGGCAAACAGAGTTAAACAGAGTTGAACAGAGGCAGACAGAGTTAAACAGAGTTAAACAGAGGCAAACAGAGTGAAACAGTGTTAAAGAGAGGCAAACAGAGGCAAACTGAGTTAAACAGAGTTGAACAGAGGCAAACAGAGTTAAAAAGAGTTAAACAAATGCAAACAGAGTGAAACAGAGTAAAACAGAGGTATACAGAGTTAAACAGAGTTAAACAGAGGCAAACAGAGTTAAATAGAGTTAAACATAGGCAAACAGAGTTAAACAGAGTTAAACAGAGGCAAACAGAGTGAAACAGTGTTAAAGAGAGGCAATCAGAGGTAAACAGAGGCAAGCAGAGTTAAACAGACTTAAACAGAGTTGAACAGAGGCAAACAGAGTTAACAGAGTTAAACAGATGCAAACAGAGTGAAACAGAGTGAAATAGAGGTATACAGAGTTAAACAGAGTTAAACAGACTTAAACAGAGTTAAACAGAGGCAAACAGAGTTAAATGGAGTTCAACAGAGGCAAACAGAGTTAAACAGAGTTAAACAGGGGCAAACAGAGTTAAATAGAGTTCAACAGAGGCAAACAGAGTTCAATAGAGTTAATCAGAGGCATACAGAGTTCAACAGAGTTAAACACGGGCAAACAGAGGGAAACAGAGTGAAACAGAGTTAAACAGAGGCATACAGAGTTAAACAGAGTTAAACAGAGGCATACAGAGTTAAACAGAGATAAACAGATGCAAACAGACTTAAACAGCGATAAACAGAGGCATACAGAGTTCAACAAAGTTAAACACGGGCAAACAGAGGCAAACAGAGTTCAACAGAGACAAACAGAGTTCAACAGAGTTTAACAGAGGCATACAGAGTTAACCAGAGTTGAACAGAGGCAAACAGAGTTAAATAGATTGAGACAGAGGCAAACAGAGTTGAACAGAGATAAACAGATTTCAACAGATTTAAACACAGGTAAACAGAGGGAAACAGAGTGAAACAGAGTTAAACCGAGGCAAACTGAGTTAAACAGAGCTGAACAGAAGTAAACAGAGTTAAACAGAGTGAAACAGAGGCAAAGAGAGGCGAGCAGAGTTAAACAGAGTTAAACATAGGCAAACAGAGTTAAACAGAGTTGAACAGAGGCAGACAGAGTTAAACAGAGTTAAACAGAGGCAAACAGAGTGAAACAGTGTTAAAGAGAGGCAAACAGAGGCAAACTGAGTTAAACAGAGTTGAACAGAGGCAAACAGAGTTAAAAAGAGTTAAACAAATGCAAACAGAGTGAAACAGAGTAAAACAGAGGTATACAGAGTTAAACAGAGTTAAACAGAGGCAAACAGAGTTAAATGGAGTTCAACAGAGGCAAACAGAGTTAAATAGAGTTAAATGGAGGCAAACTGAGTTAAACAGAATTAAACTGAGGCAAACTGATTTAAACAGAGATGAACAGAGGCAAACAGATCTAAACAGAGTTAAACAGTGGCAAACATGTTGAAACAGATTTAAACAGAGGCAAACAGAGTTTAACAGAGTTAAAAGAGGCGTACAGAGTTTAAAGGGAGTTAAACAGAGGCAAACAGAGTTAAACTGCGTTAAACAGAGGCAAACAGAGTTAAATAGAGTTAAACAATGGCAAACAGAGTTAAATAGAATAAAACAGAGGCAAACAGAGTTCAATAGATTGAAACAGAGGCAAACAGAGTTCAACAGAGACAAACAAGTTCAACAGAGGTAAACAGAGTTAAACAGAGGCAAACAGAATTGAAAAGAGTTAAACAGAGTTAAACAGCGTTAAACAGAGGCAAACAGAGTTAAACAGAGTTGAACAGAGGCAAACAGAGTTAAACAGAGTTAAGCAGAGGCAAACAGAGTGAAACAGAGTTAAACAGAGGTAAAGAGAGACGAGCAGAGTTAAACAGAGTTAAACAGAGGGAGACAGATGGAAACTGAGTGAAACAGAGTAAAACCGAGGGAAACAGAGTTAAACAGCGTTAAACAGAGGCAAACAGAGTTAAATAGAGTTAAACAGAGGCAAACAGAGTTAAACAGAGTTAAACAGGGGCAAACAGAGTTAAATAGAGTTCAACAGAGGCAAACAGAGTTTAATAGAGTTAAACAGAATTAAGCAGAGGCAAAGAGAGTTAAATAGAGTTAAACAGAGGCAAACAGAGTTAAACAGAGTTAAACATAGGCAAGCAGAGTTCAACAGAGTTAAATAGAGTTAGACAGAGGGAAACAGACTGAGAAACTGAGTGAATACAGAGTTAAACAGAGTTGAACAGTAGGCAAAAAGAGGTAAACAGAGTTCAACAGAGGCAAACAGTGTTCAGTATAGTTAAACAGAGGCGTACAGAGTTAAACAGAGTTAAACAGAGGAAATCAGAGTTAAACAGATTTAAACAGTGGCAAACAGAGTTAAATAGATTGAAACAGAGGCAAACATAGTTCAACAGAGTTAAAAGAGGCATACAGAGTTTAGCAGAGGTAAACGAGGCAAACAGAGTTAAACAACGTTAAACAGAGGCAAACAGAGTTAAATAGAGTTAAACATAGGCAAACAGATTTAAACAGAGCCAAACAGAGTTGAACAGAGTTAAAAGAGGCATACAGAGTTAAATGGAGTTCAACAGAGGCAAACAGAGTTAAATAGAGTTAAATGGAGGCAAACTGAGTTAAACAGAATTAAACTGAGGCAAACTGATTTAAACAGAGATGAACAGAGGCAAACAGATCTAAACAGAGTTAAACAGGGGCAAACATGTTGAAACAGATTTAAACAGAGGCAAACAGAGTTTAACATAGTTAAAAGAGGCGTACAGAGTTAAAGGGAGTTAAACAGAGGCAAACATAGTTAAACAGCGTTAAACAGAGGCAAACAGAGTTAAATAGAGTTAAACAATGGCAAACAGAGTTAAATAGAATAAAACAGAGGCAAACAGAGTTAAATAGATTGAAACAGAGGCAAACAGAGTTCAACAGAGACAAACAGAGTTCAACAGAGGTAAACAGAGTTAAACAGAGGCAAACAGAATTCAAAAGAGTTAAACAGAGTTAAACAGCGTTAAACAGAGGCAAACAGAGTTAAATAGAGTTGAACAGAGGCAAACAGAGTTAAACAGAGTTAAGCAGAGGCAAACAGAGTTCAGCAGAGTTAAACAGAGTTTAACAGAGGGAGACAGATGTAAACTGAGTGAAACAGAGTAAAACCGAGGGAAACAGAGTTAAACAGCGTTAAACAGAGGCAAACAGAGTTAAATAGAGTTAAACAGAGGGAAACAGAGTTAAACACAGAGTTAAACAGGGGCAAACAGAGTTAAATAGAGTTCAACAGAGGCAAACAGTTTAATAGAGTTAAACAGAATTAAGCAGAGGCAAAGAGAGTTAAATAGAGTTAAACAGAGGCAAACAGAGTTAAACAGAGTTAAACATAGGCAAGCAGAGTTCAACAGAGTTAAATAGAATTAGACAGAGGGAAACAGATGGAAACTGAGTGAAACAGAGTTAAACAGAGGCATACAGAGTTAAACAGAGTTGAACAGAGGCAAAAAGAGGTAAACAGAGTTCAACAGAGGCAAACAGTGTTCAGTATAGTTAAACAGAGGCGTACAGAGTTAAACAGAGTTAAACAGAGGAAATCAGAGTTAAACAGATTTAAACAGTGGCAAACAGAGTTAAATAGATTGAAACAGAGGCAAACATAGTTCAACAGAGTTAAAAGAGGCATACAGAGTTTAGTAGAGGTAAACAGAGGCAAATAGAGTTAAACAACGTTAAACAGAGGCAAACAGAGTTAAATAGAGTTAAACATAGGCAAACAGATTTAAACAGAGCCAAACAGAGTTGAACAGAGTTAAAAAGAGGCATACAGAGTTAAAGAGAGTTAAACAGAGGCAAACAGAGTTAAACAGCGTTAAACGGAGTCAAACAGAGTTTAATAGAGTTAAACAGAATTAAGCAGAGGCAAACAGAGTTAAATAGAGTTAAACAGAGGCAAACAGAGTTAAACAGAGTTAAACATAGGCAAGCAGATTTCAACAGAGTTAAATAGAGTTAGGCAGAGGGAAACAGATGGAAACTGAGTGAAACAGAGTTAAACAGAGGCATACAGAGTTAAACAGAGTTGAACAGAGGCAAAAAGAGGTAAACAGAGTTCAACAGAGGCAAACAGTGTTCAGTATAGTTAAACAGAGGCGTACAGAGTTAAACAGAGTTAAACAGAGGAAATCAGAGTTAAACAGATTTAAACAGTGGCAAACAGAGTTAAATAGATTGAAACAGAGGCAAACATAGTTCAACAGAGTTAAAAGAGGCATACAGAGTTTAGCAGAGGTAAACAGAGGCAAACAGAGTTAAACAACGTTTAAACAGAGGCAAACAGAGTTAAATAGAGTTAAACATAGGCAAACAGAGTTAAACAGAGTTAAACAGAGGCAAACAGAGTGAAACAGTGTTAAAGAGAGGCAATCAGAAGTAAACAGAGGCAAACAGAGTTAAAACAGACTTAAACAGAGTTGAACAGAGGCAAACAGAGTTAAACAGAGTTAAACAGATGCAAACAGAGTGAAACAGAGCAAAATAGAGGTATACAGAGTTAAACAGAGTTAAACAGAGTTAAACAGAGGCAAACAGAGTTAAATGGAGTTCAACAGAGGCAAACAGAGTTAAATAGAGTCAATTGGAGGCAAACTGAGTTAAACAGAATTAAACTGAGGGAAACAGATTTAAACAGAGATGGACAGAGGCAAACAGATCTAAACAGAGTTAAACAGGAGCAAACATGTTTAACAGATTTAAACAGAGGCAAACAGAGTTGAACAGAGTTACAAGAGGCATACAGAGTTAAAGAGAGTTAAACAGAAGCAAACAGAGTTGAACAGAGTTAAACGGAGTCAAACAGAGGTTAATAGAGTTAAACAGTGGCAAACAGAGTTAAACAGCATTAAGCAGAGGCAAACAGAGTTAAATAGAGTTAAACAGAGGCAAACAGAGTTAAACAGAGTTAACCAGGGGCAAACAGAGTTAAATAGAGTTCAACAGAGGCAAACAGAGTTCAATAGAGTTAATCAGAGGCATACAGAGTTCAACAGAGTTAAACACGGGCAAACAGAGGGAAACAGAGTGAAACAGAGTTAAACAGAGGCATACAGAGTTAAACAGAGTTAAACAGAGGCATACAGAGTTAAACAGAGATAAACAGATGCAAACAGACTTAAACAGCGTTAAACAGAGTCATACAGAGTTCAACAGAGTTAAACACGGGCAAACAGAGGCAAACAGAGTTCAACTGAGACAAACAGATTTCAACAGAGTTTAACAGAGGCATACAGAGTTAAACAGAGTTGACCAGAGGCAAACAGAGTTAAATAGATTGAGACAGAGGCAAACAGAGTTGAACAGAGATAAACAGATTTCAACAGATTTAAACACAGGTAAACAGAGGAAACAGAGTGAAACAGAGTTAAACCGAGGCAAACTGAGTTAAACAGAGCTGAACAGAAGTAAACAGAGTTAAACAGAGTGAAACAGAGGCAAAGAGAGGCGAGCAGAGTTAAACAGAGTTAAACATAGCAAACAGAGTTAAACAGAGTTGAACAGAGGCAGACAGAGTTAAACAGAGTTAAACAGAGGCAAACAGAGTGAAACAGTGTTAAAGAGAGGCAAACAGAGGCAAACTGAGTTAAACAGAGTTGAACAGAGGCAAACAGAGTTAAAAAGAGTTAAACAAATGCAAACAGAGTGAAACAGAGTAAAACAGAGGTATACAGAGTTAAACAGAGTTAAACAGAGGCAAACAGAGTTAAATAGAGTTAAACATAGGCAAACAGAGTTAAACAGAGTTAAACAGAGGCAAACAGAGTGAAACAGTGTTAAAGAGAGGCAATCAGAGGTAAACAGAGGCAAGCAGAGTTAAACAGACTTAAACAGAGTTGAACAGAGGCAAACAGAGTTAACAGAGTTAAACAGATGCAAACAGAGTGAAACAGAGTGAAATAGAGGTATACAGAGTTAAACAGAGTTAAACAGACTTAAACAGAGTTAAACAGAGGCAAACAGAGTTAAATGGAGTTCAACAGAGGCAAACAGAGTTAAACAGAGTTAAACAGGGGCAAACAGAGTTAAATAGAGTTCAACAGAGGCAAACAGAGTTCAATAGAGTTAATCAGAGGCATACAGAGTTCAACAGAGTTAAACACGGGCAAACAGAGGGAAACAGAGTGAAACAGAGTTAAACAGAGGCATACAGAGTTAAACAGAGTTAAACAGAGGCATACAGAGTTAAACAGAGATAAACAGATGCAAACAGACTTAAACAGCGTTAAACAGAGGCATACAGAGTTCAACAAAGTTAAACACGGGCAAACAGAGGCAAACAGAGTTCAACAGAGACAAACAGAGTTCAACAGAGTTTAACAGAGGCATACAGAGTTAACCAGAGTTGAACAGAGGCAAACAGAGTTAAATAGATTGAGACAGAGGCAAACAGAGTTGAACAGAGATAAACAGATTTCAACAGATTTAAACACAGGTAAACAGAGGGAAACAGAGTGAAACAGAGTTAAACCGAGGCAAACTGAGTTAAACAGAGCTGAACAGAAGTAAACAGAGTTAAACAGAGTGAAACAGAGGCAAAGAGAGGCGAGCAGAGTTAAACAGAGTTAAACATAGGCAAACAGAGTTAAACAGAGTTGAACAGAGGCAGACAGAGTTAAACAGAGTTAAACAGAGGCAAACAGAGTGAAACAGTGTTAAAGAGAGGCAAACAGAGGCAAACTGAGTTAAACAGAGTTGAACAGAGGCAAACAGAGTTAAAAAGAGTTAAACAAATGCAAACAGAGTGAAACAGAGTAAAACAGAGGTATACAGAGTTAAACAGAGTTAAACAGAGGCAAACAGAGTTAAATGGAGTTCAACAGAGGCAAACAGAGTTAAATAGAGTTAAATGGAGGCAAACTGAGTTAAACAGAATTAAACTGAGGCAAACTGATTTAAACAGAGATGAACAGAGGCAAACAGATCTAAACAGAGTTAAACAGGGCAAGGAAGCATGTTGAAACAGATTTAAACAGAGGCAAACAGAGTTTAACAGAGTTAAAAGAGGCGTACAGAGTTAAAGGGAGTTAAACAGAGGCAAACAGAGTTAAACTGCGTTAAACAGAGGCAAACAGAGTTAAATAGAGTTAAACAATGGCAAACAGAGTTAAATAGAATAAAACAGAGGCAAACAGAGTTCAATAGATTGAAACAGAGGCAAACAGAGTTCAACAGAGACAAACAGAGTTCAACAGAGGTAAACAGAGTTAAACAGAGGCAAACAGAATTGAAAAGAGTTAAACAGAGTTAAACAGCGTTAAACAGAGGCAAACAGAGTTAAACAGAGTTGAACAGAGGCAAACAGAGTTAAACAGAGTTAAGCAGAGGCAAACAGAGTGAAACAGAGTTAAACAGAGGTAAAGAGAGACGAGCAGAGTTAAACAGAGTTAAACAGAGGGAGACAGATGGAAACTGAGTGAAACAGAGTAAAACCGAGGGAAACAGAGTTAAACAGCGTTAAACAGAGGCAAACAGAGTTAAATAGAGTTAAACAGAGGCAAACAGAGTTAAACAGAGTTAAACAGGGACAAACAGAGTTAAATAGAGTTCAACAGAGGCAAACAGAGTTTAATAGAGTTAAACAGAATTAAGCAGAGGCAAAGAGAGTTAAATAGAGTTAAACAGAGGCAAACAGAGTTAAACAGAGTTAAACATAGGCAAGCAGAGTTCAACAGAGTTAAATAGAGTTAGACAGAGGGAAACAGATGGAAACTGAGTGAAACAGAGTTAAACAGAGGCATACAGAGTTAAACAGAGTTGAACAGAGGCAAAAAGAGGTAAACAGAGTTCAACAGAGGCAAACAGTGTTCAGTATAGTTAAACAGAGGCGTACAGAGTTAAACAGAGTTAAACAGAGGAAATCAGAGTTAATCAGATTTAAACAGTGGCAAACAGAGTTAAATAGATTGAAACAGAGGCAAACATAGTTCAACAGAGTTAAAAGAGGCATACAGAGTTTAGCAGAGGTAAACAGAGGCAAACAGAGTTAAACAACGTTAAACAGAGGCAAACAGAGTTAAATAGAGTTAAACATAGGCAAACAGATTTAAACAGAGCCAAACAGAGTTGAACAGAGTTAAAAGAGGCATACAGAGTTAAATGGAGTTCAACAGAGGCAAACAGAGTTAAATAGAGTTAAATGGAGGCAAACTGAGTTAAACAGAATTAAACTGAGGCAAACTGATTTAAAACAGAGATGAACAGAGGCAAACAGATCTAAACAGAGTTAAACAGGGGCAAACATGTTGAAACAGATTTAAACAGAGGCAAACAGAGTTTAACATAGTTAAAAGAGGCGTACAGAGTTAAAGGGAGTTAAACAGAGGCAAACATAGTTAAACAGCGTTAAACAGAGGCAAACAGAGTTAAATAGAGTTAAACAATGGCAAACAGAGTTAAATAGAATAAAACAGAGGCAAACAGAGTTAAATGGATTGAAACAGAGGCAAACAGAGTTCAACAGAGACAAACAGAGTTCAACAGAGGTAAACAGAGTTAAACAGAGGCAAACAGAATTCAAAAGAGTTAAACAGAGTTAAACAGCGTTAAACAGAGGCAAACAGAGTTAAATAGAGTTGAACAGAGGCAAACAGAGTTAAACAGAGTTAAGCAGAGGCAAACAGAGTTCAGCAGAGTTAAACAGAGTTAAACAGAGGGAGACAGATGTAAACTGAGTGAAACAGAGTAAAACCGAGGGAAACAGAGTTAAACAGCGTTAAACAGAGGCAAACAGAGTTAAATAGAGTTAAACAGAGGCAAACAGAGTTAAACAGAGTTAAACAGGGGCAAACAGAGTTAAATAGAGTTCAACAGAGGCAAACAGAGTTTAATAGAGTTAAACAGAATTAAGCAGAGGCAAAGAGAGTTAAATAGAGTTAAACAGAGGCAAACAGAGTTAAACAGAGTTAAACATAGGCAAGCAGAGTTCAACAGAGTTAAATAGAATTAGACAGAGGGAAACAGATGGAAACTGAGTGAAACAGAGTTAAACAGAGGCATACAGAGTTAAACAGAGTTGAACAGAGGCAAAAAGAGGTAAACAGAGTTCAACAGAGGCAAACAGTGTTCAAGTATAGTTAAACAGAGGCGTACAGAGTTAAACAGAGTTAAACAGAGGAAATCAGAGTTAAACAGATTTAAACAGTGGCAAACAGAGTTAAATAGATTGAAACAGAGGCAAACATAGTTCAACAGAGTTAAAAGAGGCATACAGAGTTTAGCAGAGGTAAACAGAGGCAAACAGAGTTAAACAACGTTAAACAGAGGCAAACAGAGTTAAATAGAGTTAAACATAGGCAAACAGAGTTAAACAGAGTTAAACAGAGGCAAACAGAGTGAAACAGTGTTAAAGAGAGGCAATCAGAAGTAATCAGAGGCAAACAGAGTTAAACAGACTGAAACAGAGTTGAACAGAGGCAAACAGAGTTAAACAGAGTTAAACAGATGCAAACAGAGTGAAACAGAGCAAAATAGAGGTATACAGAGTTAAACAGAGTTAGACAGAGTTAAACAGAGGCAAACAGAGTTAAATGGAGTTCAACAGAGGCAAACAGAGTTAAATAGAGTCAATTGGAGGCAAACTGAGTTAAACAGAATTAAACTGAGGGAAACAGATTTAAACAGAGATGGACAGAGGCAAACAGATCTAAACAGAGTTAAACAGGGGCAAACATGTTTAAACAGATTTAAACAGAGGCAAACAGAGTTGAACAGAGTTACAAGAGGCATACAGAGTTAAAGAGAGTTAAACAGAAGCAAACAGAGTTGAACAGAGTTAAACGGAGTCAAACAGAGGTTAATAGAGTTAAACAGTGGCAAACAGAGTTAAACAGCATTAAGCAGAGGCAAACAGAGTTAAATAGAGTTAAACAGAGGCAAACAGAGTTAAACAGAGTTAACCAGGGGCAAACAGAGTTAAATAGAGTTCAACAGAGGCAAACAGAGTTCAATAGAGTTAATCAGAGGCATACAGAGTTCAACAGAGTTAAACACGGGCAAACAGAGGGAAACAGAGTGAAACAGAGTTAAACAGAGGCATACAGAGTTAAACAGAGTTAAACAGAGGCATACAGAGTTAAACAGAGATAAACAGATGCAAACAGACTTAAACAGCGTTAAACAGAGTCATACAGAGTTCAACAGAGTTAAACACGGGCAAACAGAGGCAAACAGAGTTCAACTGAGACAAACAGATTTCAAGAGAGTTTAACAGAGGCATACAGAGTTAAACAGAGTTGACCAGAGGCAAACAGAGTTAAATAGATTGAGACAGAGGCAAACAGAGTTGAACAGAGATAAACAGATTTCAACAGATTTAAACACCAGGTAAACAGAGGGAAAGAGTGAAACAGAGTTAAACCGAGGCAAACTGAGTTAAACAGAGCTGAACAGAAGTAAACAGAGTTAAACAGAGTGAAACAGAGGCAAAGAGAGGCGAGCAGAGTTAAACAGAGTTAAACATAGGCAAACAGAGTTAAACAGAGTTGAACAGAGGCAGACAGAGTTAAACAGAGTTAAACAGAGGCAAACAGAGTGAAACAGTGTTAAAGAGAGGCAAACAGAGGCAAACTGAGTTAAACAGAGTTGAACAGAGGCAAACAGAGTTAAAAAGAGTTAAACAATTGCAAACAGAGTGAAACAGAGTAAAACAGAGGTATACAGAGTTAAACAGAGTTAAACAGAGGCAGAGGCAAACAGAGTTAAATAGAGTTAAACATAGGCAAACAGAGTTAAACAGAGTTAAACAGTGGCAAACAGAGTGAAACAGTGTTAAAGAGAGGCAATCAGAGGTAAACAGAGGCAAGCAGAGTTAAACAGACTTAAACAGAGTTGAACAGAGGCAAACAGAGTTAACAGAGTTAAACAGATGCAAACAGAGCGAAACAGAGTGAAATAGAGGTATACAGAGTTAAACAGAGTTAAACAGACTTAAACAGAGTTAAACAGAGGCAAACAGAGTTAAATGGAGTTCAACAGAGGCAAACAGAGTTAAACAGAGTTAAACAGGGGCAAACAGAGTTAAATAGAGTTCAACAGAGGCAAACAGAGTTCAATAGAGTTAATCAGAGGCATACAGAGTTCAACAGAGTTAAACACGGGCAAACAGAGGGAAACAGAGTGAAACAGAGTTAAACAGAGGCATACAGAGTTAAACAGAGTTAAACAGAGGCATACAGAGTTAAACAGAGAGATAAACAGATGCAAACAGACTTAAACAGCGTTAAACAGAGGCATACAGAGTTCAACAAAGTTAAACACGGGCAAACAGAGGCAAACAGAGTTCAACAGAGACAAACAGAGTTCAACAGAGTTTAACAGAGGCATACAGAGTTAACCAGAGTTGAACAGAGGCAAACAGAGTTAAATAGATTGAGACAGAGGCAAACAGAGTTGAACAGAGATAAACAGATTTCAACAGATTTAAACACAGGTAAACAGAGGGAAACAGAGTGAAACAGAGTTAAACCGAGGCAAACTGAGTTAAACAGAGCTGAACAGAAGTAAACAGAGTTAAACAGAGTGAAACAGAGGCAAAGAGAGGCGAGCAGAGTTAAACAGAGTTAAACATAGGCAAACAGAGTTAAACAGAGTTGAACAGAGGCAGACAGAGTTAAACAGAGTTAAACAGAGGCAAACAGAGTGAAACAGTGTTAAAGAGAGGCAAACAGAGGCAAACTGAGTTAAACAGAGTTGAACAGAGGCAAACAGAGTTAAAAAGAGTTAAACAAATGCAAACAGAGTGAAACAGAGTAAAACAGAGGTATACAGAGTTAAACAGAGTTAAACAGAGGCAAACAGAGTTAAATGGAGTTCAACAGAGGCAAACAGAGTTAAATAGAGTTAAATGGAGGCAAACTGAGTTAAACAGAATTAAACTGAGGCAAACTGATTTAAACAGAGATGAACAGAGGCAAACAGATCTAAACAGAGTTAAACAGGGGCAAGCATGTTGAAACAGATTTAAACAGAGGCAAACAGAGTTTAACAGAGTTAAAAGAGGCGTACAGAGTTAAAGGGAGTTAAACAGAGGCAAACAGAGTTAAACTGCGTTAAACAGAGGCAAACAGAGTTAAATAGAGTTAAACAATGGCAAACAGAGTTAAATAGAATAAAACAGAGGCAAACAGAGTTCAATAGATTGAAACAGAGGCAAACAGAGTTCAACAGAGACAAACAGAGTTCAACAGAGGTAAACAGAGTTAAACAGAGGCAAACAGAATTGAAAAGAGTTAAACAGAGTTAAACAGCGTTAAACAGAGGCAAACAGAGTTAAACAGAGTTGAACAGAGGCAAACAGAGTTAAACAGAGTTAAGCAGAGGCAAACAGAGTGAAACAGAGTTAAACAGAGGTAAAGAGAGACGAGCAGAGTTAAACAGAGTTAAACAGAGGGAGACAGATGGAAACTGAGTGAAACAGAGTAAAACCGAGGGAAACAGAGTTAAACAGCGTTAAACAGAGGCAAACAGAGTTAAATAGAGTTAAACAGAGGCAAACAGAGTTAAACAGAGTTAAACAGGGGCAAACAGAGTTAAATAGAGTTCAACAGAGGCAAACAGAGTTTAATAGAGTTAAACAGAATTAAGCAGAGGCAAAGAGAGTTAAATAGAGTTAAACAGAGGCAAACAGAGTTAAACAGAGTTAAACATAGGCAAGCAGAGTTCAACAGAGTTAAATAGAGTTAGACAGAGGGAAACAGATGGAAACTGAGTGAAACAGAGTTAAACAGAGGCATACAGAGTTAAACAGAGTTGAACAGAGGCAAAAAGAGGTAAACAGAGTTCAACAGAGGCAAACAGTGTTCAGTATAGTTAAACAGAGGCGTACAGAGTTAAACAGAGTTAAACAGAGGAAATCAGAGTTAAACAGATTTAAACAGTGGCAAACAGAGTTAAATAGATTGAAACAGAGGCAAACATAGTTCAACAGAGTTAAAAGAGGCATACAGAGTTTAGCAGAGGTAAACAGAGGCAAACAGAGTTAAACAACGTTAAACAGAGGCAAACAGAGTTAAATAGAGTTAAACATAGGCAAACAGATTTTAAACAGAGCCAAACAGAGTTGAACAGAGTTAAAAGAGGCATACAGAGTTAAATGGAGTTCAACAGAGGCAAACAGAGTTAAATAGAGTTAAATGGAGGCAAACTGAGTTAAACAGAATTAAACTGAGGCAAACTGATTTAAACAGAGATGAACAGAGGCAAACAGATCTAAACAGAGTTAAACAGGGGCAAACATGTTGAAACAGATTTAAACAGAGGCAAACAGAGTTTAACATAGTTAAAAGAGGCGTACAGA
Source organism: Isurus oxyrinchus (assembly GCA_026770705.1). Lineage (NCBI taxonomy): Eukaryota > Metazoa > Chordata > Chondrichthyes > Lamniformes > Lamnidae > Isurus > Isurus oxyrinchus. The sequence continues at coordinate 76,561 of JANJGN010002309.1, forward strand.
GTTAAAGGGAGTTAAACAGAGGCAAACATAGTTAAACAGCGTTAAACAGAGGCAAACAGAGTTAAATAGAGTTAAACAATGGCAAACAGAGTTAAATAGAATAAAACAGAGGCAAACAGAGTTAAATAGATTGAAACAGAGGCAAACAGAGTTCAACAGAGACAAACAGAGTTCAACAGAGTTAAACAGCGTTAAACAGAGGCAAACAGAGTTAAATAGAGTTGAACAGAGGCAAACAGAGTTAAACAGAGTTAAGCAGAGGCAAACAGAGTGAAACAGAGTTAAACAGAGGTAAAGAGAGACGAGCAGAATTAAACAGAGTTAAACAGAGGCAAGCAGAGTTCAGCAGAGTTAAACAGAGTTAAACAGAGGGAGACAGATGTAAACTGAGTGAAACAGAGTAAAACCGAGGGAAACAGAGTTAAACAGCGTTAAACAGAGGCAAACAGAGTTAAATAGAGTTAAACAGAGGGAAACAGAGTTAAACAGAGTTAAACAGGGGCAAACAGAGTTAAATAGAGTTCAACAGAGGCAAACGAGTTTAATAGAGTTAAACAGAATTAAGCAGAGGCAAAGAGAGTTAAATAGAGTTAAACAGAGGCAAACAGAGTTAAACAGAGTTAAACATAGGCAAGCAGAGTTCAACAGAGTTAAATAGAATTAGACAGAGGGAAACAGATGGAAACTGAGTGAAACAGAGTTAAACAGAGGCATACAGAGTTAAACAGAGTTGAACAGAGGCAAAAAGAGGTA